>JAUMHN010424618.1:0-12883 GCA_032360265.1 Heliamphora ciliata
AGATCAATTTTTAAGATATATTAAAAACGACTTTATGGATATACAACTTTTAAAAATGATTAATCCTCAATCACTTTCTTAAAATATGACTCATCCCAAATTTACTCTATTTAATACATAACATAGTATGAATCAACCAAATTAGTGAACAGTTCGGTTCGTTTCGTTTCAATTTTATATAGTTCTTTAAAAATTTAATTTGTACATCGAATTATAATGAACGGTTGCTCATTTACAATTGGAACTAAATTATATGAAAAAAAATATTAAATTAAATTATATAATTTAAATTGACTTAGACTGATTTAGCAATTTAATCGATTTTTTAACAGCCGTAAAGGTTTGACCTAGATTCATACGTATTGAAGAAATAAATCCGTATCCTGACACTAGTTTAGTAAAACCTACGGAACCAGGACAAAATAATAAAGAAAAGTAGAAGCCAGTTGTAAAATAACGTTGTTTCTAGAACCCAGAATCTTATAATTAGAATGCATGTACGGAAGATTAAGAAGTATAAACCAAGTATAATAATATCTATTCACAGATGGTTCCATTTTGGATCACTCTTGCTTACTTATTTATTTATTTTATTTGACTTAATTATTTTTATTTTTAATGAAAAAATGAATTACCGTTTAGTTAAACTATTATATTTTTTTGACATACTTCTCTTATTAAGACAAGTCAATATATATATATATATATATATATATATATATATATATATGAAAATACGAAAATAGGCCAAAATAAGTTTATAAACCAAATTTATGCAGCTTATTTTTACTTTTAGTGAATTTTTTTTATTTTTTGTTCAAAAATTTTCAGTTAAAAGATAAAAAAAATTTAAAAAGACAAAAATATATATATATTTAACCCAAACAGAGTCAGTTGTAATTACATGCAAGATTTGACTTAATTTCTACTTATATTTTCAGGTATTTTTATGTCACAATCATATTCGGCCAATGATTATGTTGATTTGGATTATCATTCATAATTAACGGTAATCATTCCTAGTGTGTTCTTCGGAAGATGGATTGAATCTTGAGTTTATGGTAAGTAATTTTATGCGCGTAGTGAGTTGATTATTGATTCTAAATTTTAAATATTGTATATTTTATTATATTAATTATTTAATAGTAGGTAAACAATGCTTCAACTATTAATTGCATCCAAACACGGTGAACATAATCTCATAAGATATGTTATTTAATAGCACGTCTATTTTGGTTAATTAAATATTTTAATACATAGTTAATTGGCATTTTATTCATAAAGATTTATGAACATCGAAAGGCCATATAGTGATAGTATGATGTGGTCCTATGTTCCTTGATTAGCTTTGAAAAACTCATGTTCAATTAAAACGGTCCAATAGATAAGACTCGCTGCTTCTCTGTAACTAAGGGTGATTTTCGGCCAAAATTCACCGTTTAGGTCATAAAAACTCCAAATTTGTCATTTTAGAAAATAACTAGTTTGTTAATAACCAAGTCCTAAGAAATTTAATTTAAGTTAGGTTTTTTTCCATGATTTTATTTTTCATTCTAACCTTCAAATTTGAGTTTAACACAAAATTTTTTCTTTTTTGTTCATTTTTGAATTTTTTCTTTATTTTTACTTGGCTTTCAAGTATTGTCTTTTCTCTTTTTCTCTCTCTCAAAAAACAATGCAATAATTAGGGTTTTTCTTAATGTTTTTTTTAAGGGGGAGGCGGACGGCGACGACAGCGGTGCTCCCTTCCCCCGAATCATTCATTCTTCCTTTTTTCTTTTTCTTTTCTTGTTTTATTTTTTATTCAGTATTTTTGTCTTCTTCCTCAATTTATTTTCTTTAGTTTCAGTTTGTTCTCGGTAGTTTTTTGACTTTTTCTGTGCTTCGTTTTCTTTTTTCTTATTGTTGGTGATCGCACGACTACTGTCTACCGGCGATGAAATCGTTCTAATTCGACAAGTTTTCGTTTTTCAGCGACGAATCTTGGTGTCCTTAACACGAAAGTGAATATGTTACTTTGCCACCATCTTCTTATATCTGGTTTCAAATCTGTTTGAAGACCATGGTCTAATACCATTTATTGCGTTTTATCACGCAAAGCGACCATCTCCAATCAAAAAATGAGACCTTGTAAAACAGAGATGGAGACAATAGTTCTTTTGAGAAAAATTGTGGAGCAGTAACATATGGGAGTTTCTTTTATTTATTGTTTTTGTTTTATGTAACGTTGAGTCCTGTTCTCGTAAGAGTTTTGTATTCTCTTGCATGGAAGTTTGATATCTTTTTTTTGTGAAACTTGTTTGTCTTTCTTTTGTGACAATTCTTTGATTTTTTTAGAGTTGTTTTATTCATGCAAATGTACTCTTTTGTCGATCTATTGTGGGCAAAAATATATTTAGGCGTAATACCTCTTTCTCGATAAAAAAAAACTATTATCTTTTCTTATTTATTTCCTAGTAAAAGGAAATCTCATGGCCTATAGATATTTGATGTAAACTTCAAAACAATTCAGTTTTTTATCAATAAGAATTTCGGAGAGTTTTATTTTTATTCTTTGTATTAGAAAATATTTCTAATTTGAAACAGACTTGTGGATTTAGTACTAGTGATCTCTAGTCCATACTCCTCCCTACATCAATTGGTATTAGAGTTTAACCTTTATTTGAGACCTGACCATGGCATGAAAAGGCACTTACAAAAGGGGACAATGGTGTAGATTTACCATTGTCAAAGAAAATGTATGAACATGAAAACCTTGCACGAGGTGGCTAAGTAGAGGAATTGACACAGCTTCACAATGTAATTGCCTTATTGACTGAGCTAATTGTAGCCATGGAGGCTATGAATCAACCTCGTTGTCATCCATCATACCCACAACCGCAAGAGTATGATGGGTTATCTAACGACGGCTCCAACCCTTTTTACCAGCCAAAGAGAAAGGGAAAAGGACTCATAGTTAATGACTGTGATTTTAGATACTGGGAGTCTGAATTAAAGATTGACTTGTCGAAGTTCTAAAAACTAATGCTAGAAAAGTTTTTAGACGGGATCAATGTTGTTCCAGGGATTCTAGATTTCAAAGAGGTTCCCAAGGCCAAATGGATTCCTTTAGTGGTTATGAGATTTCAAGGTAAGGCTGCAGCATGGTGGTAACAAGTCAAACTTACTCGAGTTAGGCAAGGGAATGGAAAGATTGGTTCGTGGGATAAATTGCAAAAGCACATGCGTACTGCTTTTCTATCCCATAATTATGCAATACTGATGCAACATTATTGCAGAACTTGTACCAAGGCTCATGTTCTGTTAATAATTATACGATAGAGTTTTACCAACTAGTAAGAAATGACCTTGTAGAGATGGACGAACAGTTGGTGTCATACCACATTGGTGAGATGCGACGATATATAGTTTCTAGATACACTGAACCTGTTTGATGTGTATTCTATTTCCAATGTTCATTAGAAGGCTCTATAGTTAGAGAAATAGCTCAATCGTAGATCTACTAGAGTGAACTAGAGCAATTCAAGCTGTGCAGGGGTAAATCCTATTCTAAGCTAACATACAACTTACAACCAGATCAACAATAGCATCGCAAGTTATTGGAACATGGATTTAAGTGTTTCAAGTGTGACAAACCAAGTCACCGCTCAATAGATTACAAAAAAGGTGAACGACTTGAAAAGTCCTATTCTTGGAGACCGAAGAGTTGCGAAGGATTTGAACACAAATTGTGAGCATACTCTATAATATGATTTAGAAGTTTTGAAGTACAAGATGAGAAGTTTCCTAGAGAATAAGGCTACTTTTAATAGAAGTGCAAGCATATTATACTAGTCACTAGACTTAACAAGATGTTTGGCTACTCAACAATATCTTTCAGTAAACGTGTACCATTGGCGGCAAGATGTGTCGTTTCATTCTTGATTGTGGAAATTCTAAAGACATAGTGTCCAAAATGGTGCTCTAGAAGTTAGCATTGAAGACACAACAACACCCAAACCTTTATAAGATGGGGAGGTTTAATAAGGGCAACGAGAGAAAAGTGACCAAACGATGTGTGATATCCTTTTACAACAGCTCGAAATATAAGGACAAGGTATGGTGTAATATAGTTGTTATAGATGTGTGCCATTTACTTTTGGAACAACCATGGAAGTATGATCAAAAAGTGTAACATGATCGACGTGCAAACATCTACAGTTTAATGTTTAATGCTAGGAATATAGTGTTCATACTTATTGTATAGGTGAGTTGTCGCCTATAAACATATAAATTTTGAATAATAAATATATAAATAATTATGGGTCGAGCCACTATGACGGATAGCTTGAGTAAGCCAATATTAAGAGTAAGGATGAAAGAAAATTAATGCAAAACTTTTCAATATGAGCACGATATTTGAGTTACTCGTAATAAGTAATCGAACCGCTCAGGTACACCCTAGCTACTTGAGTGCAGTCGACCTACTCGGGTACACCCGAGCTACTCGTTACAGTCGACCTACTTGGGTACACCCGACCCACTCATTACAATCGACCTACTCGAGTACACCCGAGCTACTCATTACAGTCGATCTACTCAGGTACACCCAACCCACTCGTGAACAGTCGACCTACTTAGGTATGCCCAAGCAACTTGGGTACGCCCGAGCCATTCGGGTACAATCGCACTACTCGGGCACTATTGATCCACTCTGGTACCTTTTACCCGCTCTAGTACAGTCGGCCCGCTTGGCGATCGAGCCACTTGGCACCTCTTCTCGGGAGAGTGATTCAACCTACATGATATCTCGGGTAGTTCGAGTACAGAATTTTATTTTGGTGACAAGAATTATTTCTTCTTCTTAATTACATGATTTAAATAATACATCCACTCGAGTCACTCATGACCCTAGCTACTCACCCCTCTAGTCGCCCGGGTATAATACTTCTACTCATAACTTGAGTCACTCATGACCCGAGCTACTCACCCGTTCAGTAACTCGGGTGTAATACTTTTACTCATAACTCGAGTCGCTCATGACCCGAACTACTCGCCTCTCCAGTAGATCAAATATTCTTCCACTTAACCGATGTCGACTACTTTAACCAAGGTACTCAGGTGACGACACAAACTATTCATTCTACTAGTGACTTAAAAAGCAAGTTGAGAGGCCAATCATAGATTCATTGAGCTGAACCAATCAATAAAGAAAAAGCAAGTTGAGAGGCCCAAAAGACTCATCCACTCGAGTTACTCGAGTAACCGAGTTGCTCGAGTAGACCAATTTTACTCCATCAGTAAATCGGACATACAACTCCAAGTTACTCAAGTTACAAGAAGATCTAGACTTGACCTACTCGAATTACTAGGGATCCGAACTGTTGGGACCCCCTATAACTCGACCAACTAATATTGTTGCTCATCGTGCAGAGGCACAAGACATTTCATAACCCAGACTATGAGGCGTAGCCCTTACTACGAATGAAGACATTTCATAACACAGACTATGAAGCGTAGTCCTGACTACAAATGAAGACATTCTACAACACAGACTATGAAACGTAGCCCTGACTACGATAGTAACTCTGACTACTTGTCATGGTACAAATCATGAAAACAGCACATGCTACATTATTTGCACGACACGAGTCGTGAAGACAGTATAGACTGTAACGTAACTCTGACTATCTAATCATGATGACATAGCACCAACTATGTGGCTCAGCACAGACTGAACAGCCAAGATATAGCACAGATTATATGATTATAGATTTATTTGAGAATTGAAAGATTGTCCCAGAGATAATGAAGACAATAGTAGTACAATCCTACACGGGACATTAGGAGACATGTGGCTTGATGGCTAAAGAAAAGATTTGTCAGACCATGCGGACCCACCCACTCGAGTCACTCGAGTGACTCCCGAGTTACTCGACCCGAGTGAGTCGGGTACTTGACCCGAATGGGTCGGGAACCCACATAGCACCCGTCGACCGACCTAGTTGAGTTGGAGTAGAATACTACCTGGTCAATTTTCAACATAGAATCTCTTGATTCCCCAAGATCACCTTTCATGATCTAATTATATCTCTTAGAGAGCCATATCATAATCCTAACATAAATCCTCTGAGTGTTGTAAATAGGAGGGATAGTGGTGTTTCGGAGAATAATCAGATTTGAAGAGCCTAAACGCTGTTCATACTGTCAGTACTTTATACTCAATTAGTCTTTTTTTTTACCCAATCTTATCTCTCGCCGTTCTGTATTTCTAACTACTTTGCATATTTCACCTCTTCATTATTGTTTATTATTTGTCTATTCTAAGAGAACCCTACACTTACTAAAGTGGCTATTTGCAAACCACAAGCTGTGGAAGGGACCCAATTCCTATCTAGAGAAAAGTTAATGGAGGAAATTACAAAAACAAAGATGGTGTTCGTGATGATTGTGCAGTACTTACATTGCTTATGCCTAAAAAGGATGGCTTGTAGCAGATGTGTGTGGCACCAGGGCAATTAATACGATAATAGTGACATACATATTTTTTATTCCTAATTTAGATGATTTGTTAGATCAGCTGGCTCGAGAGCACAAGTCTTCACTAAACTAGATTTGAAAGGTGGCTACCACCAAATACGTATCAGACTTGGTGATCAATGGATAAAAGCTTTCAAAGCCATGGAGGAAATGTACGAGTGGTTGATTATGCCCTTTTGGATTATCTAATGCGTCAATTACATTCATGTAGGTGATGAATCAAGCACTACGAACATTTATGATATGTCTATTATAGTTTATTTTGATAATATCTTTATATATAATGCCACACTAAAGCTACATAAGTAGCATTTATAGGAAGTTCTTATAGTATTACAAGAAGAGAAGCTATTCGAAATGAAAACAAATACTCTTTCCTAACAACAATGTGCTATTACTTAGCTATTTAATGTACAAAGATGAAATTTCAATAGATAAAGCTAAGGCTGACACAATTAGATAGTGGTGTTAACCTAAGACCATGTTCGATGTGCGGAGCTTTCATGTACTTAAAGCATTCTATCGAAAATGATTACCTATTTCATTAGTATTATGACTCCTATTACAAATTGCTTGAAAGGGAGAAAATTTATGTGCACAAATGAAGGGACAAAGGCCTTTTAGATTATTAAACAGAATTTGACATCCACAACAATCTTATTTCTACCAGATGTTCCCAGCCATTCTAGTTGCATTGTGATGTATCTAAAGTTGGAATTGGAGCTATCTTTAGCCAAAATTCTAGACACGTAGTGTTCTTTAGTGAGAAGTTAAAATGGTGCCAAGTGGATGTACAGTACTTATAATGTGGAGATCTATGCAATCGTGTAGTTCTTGAAGCATTGGTACAATTTTTCGATTGATAGAGAGTTCATTTCATATTTGAATCATGAGGTGTTAAAACATTTGAATAACTTTGACAAGCTTTCTAACTGATATGTCAAGTGGGCTTCTTATATTCAAATATTTTCTTTTTGTTAACAAGCATAAATTTGGGGCATTGAATCATATGGAAGATATACTCAATCATGATCCTCCTTCTTAATCATGATGTGTAACAAGGTACTTAGCTTTAGCATCTGATTCATTCTTTCTAGTGTACTTAATAAGATAACAGTAAGATAGTTTTTAAGATTCCACATCCATGATGGTTTTTTCATTTATGCATTTGTGAGTTTAGTCTGTGTTTGAATATCATCAAAGAAATGGACAGTAAAGTCCACATAAGGCAAAACAAGGATTATTAGTTGGTGGAAGCTTCTTATTTTGGACTTTCTATGAGGCGAGAAATTTACAAGTTCATGGAAGGATGTCATACATATCAGGTGTCCAAGGTAACAACTACGAGGGACAGACTGTATACCCCCACTATCGATCCATCCATCACAACCATAGACGTATGTTATCATGAATTTCATGTTAGGGTTACCATGTAACGAGCATGGGAGTAATTCTATCTATTTAGTGGTGGATAAGTATTTGAAGATGGGCACTATGTCCCTTGCAGAAAAAAATAAAGAAAAAAACAACTATAGATGATGTGAAGATGGCACAGTTATACTTTAAGGAGGTTTATTATCTGTTTGGGGTGCCTTCATCAATTATGTTAGACAGAGACATGTGTTATCTTAGTCATTTTTTAAGCTGTTTGTGGAGGTTAGCAAATACTAAACTAGATTTTATTGCAGCTCACCATCCACAAACATATGGGCAGACCAAGATAGTGAATCGCCCTTTGGGAAATCTTTTGTATATAGCCTTATCGGTGATCGTGTGGGGACATGAGATCAAAAGTTGAGTCAACTAGTGTTTGCTTTCAACCACTTTGTAAACCATAGCACTAGATTTTCTCATTTTCAAATTGTTTATGATTTTGTGTCGAGATCCCCGCTTAACCTAGCTCTAATTTTAGAATTGGAAATTGTTTATGGTTTTGTGTTGAGATCCCCACTTAACCTAGCTCTAATTATAGAATTGAAGAGGATCCAGGCCAAGGGTGAAGATTTCATTGAATAGTTGTAGCAGACTCACAAATCCACTCAATAGAATTTGTAGGAGTCCATTTTCATTGAGTAGTTGCAACAGACTCACAAGTCTACTCAATAGAATTTGTTGGAGTTCAGGGCCAATTACAAACAATCGGTAAATAAGAAACTGAATTTCATGGAGTTTGATGTGGATGATTTTGTATATATTGTTCTTATTGAAGATCAATATCCGATTTGAGAGTATACAAGCCAGCGGTAAAAAATAAATAAATAAATAAAGGACTCGTGGAGATTATTTAGAAATTAATCTTAATGCCTATTGCCTGCAGCTTTCAAGTCATATCCGTAATCAGATAGTTTTAACTTTAAATGTTTGATTTCATATCGGAGGGATAGTACTTATGAAAAAGATTTAAATGCAAGTGCGAATTTTTTTATGGTTGGGAGGATAATGCAAAACTACTCAACCATTCAACCATTTATTCATGAAGGCCTATGACTATCAAAAAAGCAAACAATGATAATAGAGACACAACTCAATGTTGCTGGATTATTGTCGGAAGGCCTATGTTTAGCTGAAAATTGCTCAACGGACAGGACTCATCACTTTTGCCATGACTAAGAGTGGTTTTCATTCAAAATCTGTTGTTTAGGCCATAAAAACTCCAAATTTTCTATTTTAGAAAATAGTTAATTCGTTAATTGCTAAGTATTAGCAAATCCATTTTAGTTTAGGTTTTTTTTCTCTGTGATCTTATTTTTATTCTAGTTTTTAGATTTGAGCTTAACTCAAATATTTTTTGTTTTTTTTTTTTAATTTATGAGTATTTCCTTTATTTTTGCTTGGTTGACAGGTATTTTCTTTTCTTGTTTATTTCCTTGCAGCTAGGAGGAGGAATTTATGGCCAATAAATATTTGATGTAAGCCTTAGGGCAATAAGAATTTCAAAGAGGTTTTTCTTTATTTGTGTTCGTATTAGATAGACTATCTCTAATTTCAAACATGCTTGTAGATTTCGGTACTAGTGATCTTCTATTCGATATCTTTTTCTACGTCTTTAATAATATTATGAAATAAATTGTTTTGTTTGGATTATCTTTTCTCTTCATCCTAATCTCAAGGCTTTACAGTGTCTTTTTATCAGTTATTATCCTACTCAAAAGTGCTATAAATGTTTTCATTTCTGTTAATATATAAAAATATAGATTTTCTTATTATTATAAAGAAATAGTTTGAAATAGTTTATTATTTTTCTATTAGTGTCAAAAAAAAATCGTTTTACTTACTATCATTAGTAAATAGGTTAAAAAGTTTATTATTATTCTATTAATATAGGAAAAAAAATTGGTGTTCTTATTAAAATTTGAATTTACAATCAATCATGATGACTTTATCTTGCCAAAGCCTTTATAGCTTAATGGCATCCTCAACTTCCTATCATAGGAGGCTACAAGTTCAAATTTCATGATGGACAGTTGAGAATGATTCCTGTTCTTTTTTTCTTATACTAAAATGTTGTAGGTACTTCATGTGGCAAAAAAAGAAGATAAATGTTTCTCTTGTTTGGTTGAAGTAAAAAAATCTTTTAAAAAAATATTATTTATGCTACGTGCAGTTGTGTGGGATAGCTTAAGCCATTAATTCTATTAGGTCTACACAATTAATAAAAACTAAAATAAACAATCATAATCAAAAGTACACAATCTTTACATAGAATAAAACAACTTGGTTAAAAAATTATAGACCAATTTAGATAAATCAAGCACTATAATAATGAACAGTTATAAAAAACTAATTTACAAATTACCATTGAATCCATAACTTAGACAACTTAAGTCGAACTTGTCAAATCTACATGCACTATTCCTTCAGTTGATCACCACGACATTAAATCTACCATGCTCGACACTAAAAGATTTTAATAATCGGTAAATTATTAATATGATTTTTTTTAAAATAATGTATACTCGACGTTTTGATTATCCAAGAAGCTTAGTTTATTTATTTTATTTTTTTTTTAAAGAATCCAAGAGGCTTAGTTGATACCACACTCATAATTTAATTAATTTAAATTTTGGATGACAAGTATGATCTGATCGAGCATGTGGATGTCATAATTTAATTAATTTTAATTTTAAATAAATAAATTACTCAATGGACCCTACAAGATAAGCATTTGGAGTCATTAACGTGGAGCATAGACAATGAATGATCTAGAAATTCAACTTAAAAGTGGGGCATTTATATTGTGTTTATCGTTGATAACATTTAGTATGGCATTATTCATCGTTAGTCGTTCGTCACATGTTGTTCGTTACTTGTATTTTTTTATTTTTTTGAGTCGACGAGTGTTGAGCGTTTGAGTTTAATTTATTTTATTTTATTAATGACTAAATAAATTTAAAAAAAAAAAAAAACATAAGCGAGTCTTTTATTTAAACAAAATACTTTCTAATGATCTAGATATTGCAAGTGTTTTGTTTAAAATTAAAAATAACATAAGTTAAGAAGAATACTATAATTATCTAAATGTGCATATAAAGAATTTTTTATTTTGTATAAGTCATAACGTAATTATGAAGAAAAAAAAATGAAAGAGGACTTGCCATACAATATATGTCAAGAAATATATTTCTATTATTAATTTGGATGTAACAAATAAGAAAAAAAAAATTAGAGTAGATTTGGAAAAAATAAAAAAATCAATTGCACTTAATGAATATGAAAAACTACTGTAGAGTATTATCATCAATTTTTAATTTAAAATTAATATGGTATTAAATATAATTGGCAGTGTTGGAAGGCTATTTACACAAATTAGGAGGGACACTAACACAATTTTTTAAGAATACTTTTAAAATATCTTTTATTTTATATAGGTAAAAATACAAATATTGAAAATTGAGAGAAGGGCACGTGTCTTCTCTGGGAACACATTGAATTTGCCACCGGGCATGGATCATTAAATGGTGAATTAGAAAATTTGAATAGATTTCAAAATTATTTTTGTCCTACTTATTTAATTTTATCAAAGAGTTCTTAGATGGAAAAATACAAAATAGAGAAAATAAAACTCGTACAAAGTGCCCCTTACATTATATCCGTGTATCATTTAATTCTTTTGAATTAAAATTCGTACATAGTGACCCCCTATACTATTTGTTTGTATCACTTTGCCCCCCTCCGTTAAGGGATGTTCTTATAATTTTAATTAATAGTTAGGGGGCAAAATGATACAAACAAATAGTTAGGGGGTCATTTTGTACGAATTTTTAATTCAAATGAATTAAATAATATACGGGTATAATACAGGGGGTGTTTCTGTAATTTTCCCTACAAAATATTATGACCCAAAAATTTAGGTAAAGAGGAGGTTTGGCAAGACAATTTTCATGTTTAGGAGTTATTATAAGGCTTCATTTAGGTTCTCTAAAAATCTGTTTTTTAATTTTTTTTTTTTTTGTGTTTTTCTGTATAATTTTATATTTTAATTAAAAACATTTATTTTTTTGATTCATCTTAAATAGAAGAATCTTTTTTAAAAAATTATCTAAATATGATTAAAAAAAAATTTATCGTAGACGTAAATAACATGAATCCACTTCACAAAATAATCAAATACTGAAATATCATCATCCCTAGCTTTTTTCTGCTTGGATTGTGGGTCGGCCCATGTCGTCGAGTAAAGCCCAGCCCAATACCTGGACGAACACATTCCGGGCCATGGCTTGTTTGGAAACGAAACACTGCCCCGTGGCTGGCCCAATTCAGTTATTCTATTATCTATATTCGAATATGTTTTCTATTCATTTATTAAATATATATTGGTTTCTTAATTTTTGAATATAGAACATTTAAATTAATTAATTGGAAAACGTTCAACATGCTGCTAGAAAAGACCAAGAGAATATCATTGGAAGTGGGCCAGTTTCGAGTACTTGGGCCGAACACTGGACCGGCCCAGCACAAGCCTTGTCTTGCAAGTCTTATTTAAATTTTTTGAGAATTAAATAAATATACAAGAAACATGTACGAGAATTAATCTTCTGATAGCAGTTTTTCTATAACAAATATTTTTTCCGGTAAAAAATATATATAATTATGCATAATGAAAATGTTGAAAACTATATTTTTATAATTTTTTTAAAAAAATTAAACAAAAATTAATTCTCATATATGTTTCCGTTTTTTTTTTTTATGCTTTCATTTATTTTTCTTCACACTTCTAGTGAATCATTTTTTGTGCAATTTCTTTTATAACTGCACAGAGTCTTAAAGTTATTTATATATCCGATATTCATATATCTATTTTTATTAAAACTAACAAAAAGAAGTAATAAATTTTAACATTAATTATGAAAATCAAACGAATAAA
>JAUMHN010424628.1:0-34821 GCA_032360265.1 Heliamphora ciliata
CCCCCCCCCCCCCCCCCCCCCCCCAAAAAAAAGCTCTACCTCCCTGGCACCCATGATCTAAACCCTAGATATCCTGTCCTAAAATTTCCAGTTGCTCTAGTTTTCTATCAGATCCATAGTCTGATATCTAAGATTGTCCTTTTAATATTAACAGTTTGTTTGAGTTGCATTTCTATCCATTATAAGTCCCTTTGGTTTATTGAATTGAGTACATTATTTGGCTTTACCTGGGGCAATTGGTTACAAGTTCTTCAGTCACATACATCATATCGCAAGTAACAGGGGATCCTAGACATGTATCTACGTTCATATATAAAGCTATAAGCATGCTCAACATTCTGAATTGAGAAAGAAGAAAAAAGGACTTACCACATGCTTATGGCGAGAGAGGTGGTCCTGTGGCTCGCGGAGAAGAAGGTCGGGAGCAACATCAACAACTGTAGGCTCGTATCTCCTCATCCCGCTAGGCCTCAGATGGTGAGGAGATAGAGCATAGTGATGAGGGTCAAAAGGAGCAAGGATGCCATCACCAGCACGGGGATCCAAGAAACCAGTAATCTTAGCCTCAATAGTCGCCTGATCCGTTGCTGCTTGCACTACTACTACCGCTCACGCCGCCCAATCTTGGTCCTCAACAGCGCAAAGCAAAGACCGCTCAGCCTTGCTCGCGAGTATGTCCATGGCCCCCATAGTAGTGGAAGGCTGAGGAGTAGAAATCCCACCAGCGGGAATGCTAGAATCGGCCCCTAAAATAGCACATGAGGGAAGAGCTGTCGAAAGAGGAAGGTCCTTGCCGTGCCCTGAAAATGTCATCACCGTGACCGTGGCTTTCCATGTGGAGGAAATAGCTGAAATGCTAAGAACAGCTAAAGGAAAAGTCTTGAAGTCTCAAAAGCCAAGAGGAAAACTAAAAGAGTTTGAGAGAGAAGAAAGGTTAGAGAGAGAGAGAGAGTAAGGGATGCAAGTGAGGCTGATTCGAACATTTGGGGGACCTTTAAGGCGACTGGACTTTGCGACCGCAACAACTAGAGTTGGCGACCGTGAGGTTTGTGAAGAGTTTCTTTGCCACTGCAAAGTTTGTTTGAAAAGATGCTTGCGCCCGCAACCTACTCCAATGGTCACATCTCGACCTCGTTCTTTGAACCTTACGACCGCAACATTTGATTGTTGCGGGTGCACGTGTTTTTGTCATGATTGCATTTTGGTTGCCATGATTACCCTTAATGGTGTGTTTGGTTTTGGGGTTTAAAATAGTTTTGAAGTCTTGACTCGACTTTTTAATTATTTTTATTCCATGTTCTTGTCCCGAAATTTCAAGTCTTGACTTAACCTATTAATTTATATTTTTCTCATGATAAATTTAATTTTAAAGTTTTGACTCGATTTTTTAATTATTTTTATTCCATTCTCGTCTCGAATTTTTAAGTTTTGACTCGACCTATTAATTTGTGATTTTCTCCTGATAAATTTAATTTTAAAGTCTCTACTCGACTTTTTAATTATTTTTATTCCGTATTCTCATCCAAAATTTTTTAGGTCTTGACTCGACCTATTAATTCGTAGTTTTCTCTCGATAAAAATAGTTTTAAAGTATTGACTTGACTTTTTAATTATTTTTGTCTTGATTTCGTTCTGAATTTTTAGGTCTTGACTTGACATATTAATTCATGTTGCCTTCCCACTTAAGATAATTTTTGGGATCTTAATATTTGTGATTATTTTATCGCCGGCCAAGTTCTTAGATCTTGACTCGATCTTCAAATTATAGTTTATGCGTGCTCATTGGGTCATGTCTCGATCTTTAGGATATCTGTTGATCATGTTTAGTATCTTTATCATGTTTTACATTTTGCATCGTTTTCATTTGCTTTGGAACTACGTTTTGGTCTGATCCCTTATAAAGGGGTACGTAGGCAGCTCGATGGAAGTTTGGGCACAACCACTATCATAATGAATGCTTGTGTGTTTTACTGCCTAAGATTGGTGGCTCGGTCAAATGCATGTTGTCTCTGGATTTTTGGCATAACTCGTATCACGCGTTGCTACACAAGTTGTGTCAAAAAGGGGCAACTGTAAACAACCCAATTCGACCCTTCCGAATCTTTAGCTTATTCGGGTGAGTCCAATGATGAAAACCAAGTGGGAATGATGACTTTGCACGATTACAAAAAAGCAATCCGAATCTAGTATTCTGTGAAACCAAACCACAAGATCACAACCTTGAGGCCGCAACCTTCAACCTTGCGACCTAGTTATATGTTATTCACCCACAACCTTTGAACCTTGCAACCGTTATGTTGATTGTTACGACCACAAAGTGAATGTTTTGGAAACCCTACAATTTGTTACGGTCGCAACATGTATCCTCACGGTCGCAACCGTTGAAGGTGGTGACTACAAACTTGTTGAGCTCAGTTTGAGCATCGAACATGGCAGCACCTCATTGGTTAGCATGTTCTATATAAACAAACCTTTTGTACAATTTTAGAAGACCTTTTGGCTAACGTTGATATACTACTGCTTTATCGAGTACGATTTTAAGTACATTGGTACTCTACCGTACTCCCGACTCACACCTTAATTCATATTATTGCTCGAGCTTGACTTGGATACCGAAATTGGATTGCCTCTAGAGGATTTAGCTGATGATTCTATACTCCAAGACTTGAGGACCCCTTGAGATAGTCGCATATCAGGTATTCTGTTGGCACCCTGACATTTCGCTCCTCACATTTTCTACCCTTATGGGGACGTCGGGTTTTGATTTTGCATATTAATTGCCAAATTGCATGTTATTTCTTTAGTGCTATCATCACTAGGTTTAATCATCATGTGTTTAATTTCTTAAGTCCAGGCGCCACACTTAAAAGCAAATAAGTTACATCGATTTCAACGCGAGAACAAAACCAAAAAAGAAAATTTTGTCAAACTGCCTAGACCGCTCAAGCGATCTCAAGATCAATTGAGCTGTCTTGGACTGGTCATAGCATCCCAGGGCCTACAACAAGAAACCGATAGCCCCAAAACACTGCTCAAGTGGTCCATCGAGCGGTCTGGCTTTGGACCACTTTTTCAGTCACTATTTTTGAAAATCAAACACCCAAATTTGTTTTCATGCACAAGGGGACCCTTGGGGTGATTTAGAAGACAACCAAAAACATGAGAATCAATGTTCAAAGACAACCCACGAGGATTATAATTTGAGATAGAAATCGAAAACCATCCAAAACCTGTGAAAATAACTCTCAAATGAGCAAGAACGCAAGAATCAACCCCAACTCTCATTCATGCATACAAAATGTACCACATTGGCTTTAAGCCTTACAATATAAGAGTTTTAAAATAAAATTTATCTTTATATGCCACCAATTTCATAAAAAACTATCACAACCTTATAAGAGTTTGGTTACCAAGATTTACAATTCTAATTACATGATTCAAAAACGTAACTACATCATCCATGAATTTAGTTGCAACATTCATAAAATCAAAGGAAGCAAAGCTTCACCACCTCAAGCCACATGGTCGTCCTTTTCACCTGAAAATATTTTTGTACAATAACGTGAGTCGAAGCCTAATTGGAGAAGACTAACACAGGTAAATGCATGACATGTAATTATCAAACTATATGAATTACTCAATCCAACACAAGTTCTAAAACTAGTTTTCTTTCAAAACTACAAGTATTCATATAATTTAAATTTGTTCAACGATTTGAAAATGATAAAACATAACTTTGTTTTCCAACAACGTTCCATAACCACAAATAATTTAACTACGTATCGACCGTGTTGCCCTAGGGACACGGTTGACAATTATAAACTCTCGTCCTATTAACCTAGGTCCAAGGCACACCAGAATTCACTAGCAATCACAAGTTCTATAATTTGCCACAACAACAAACACCCAACTTGGGTAACCACTTCATTTGCGGGGGCTAACCCGAAGGAACGAAACACCTATTTTGCACAAGTTTTTAGAATTTCATCCAGGAGCAATGTAAGTCCAAATCAACCACATTGTTTCGGTACATCTAATAAATCATTTAAACTAAAATCAACCACACCCACAAGGGTACAATCCAAAATCTATGGATTTATCAACAACATTTATACAATGTTAACAATTTCAACCAATTCTTGAAATCAAACCCAACCCTCAAGGTTATCTCATGTACAATTAATTTTATTTTCAAAACTTAACCATAATTCCTTCTCATTTTCAAACTTTATTTTGAAAATCAACAACTCAACCATATCACCAATTTCTCAAGCCAAAACAATATAATTTATGCTTTAAAAACAAAACTTTGGGTTTTAAGAATAAATAACAACTCTCATGGAATTTTAATTAAATAAAAATGCATTAAATCACATAAATCAAGCATTTAAACCAAAATAGTTTAGAATCCTACCCTTTGAGTTAGGTACCCGAAGATTTAATTTCTCGTGGAAATACCGAACATGGCAAAATTAAATTTCGTTCGGATGGATGCGAAGCCCTCGTCGAGTAGATCAACTTTCGTCCTAGTGTCATTGGGAAACTCCAAGCCAGAAGCAATCAAAATGATGAGAGAATCCTAGGTTCTCTAAAGTTCTAACAATGGCTGAGAGAGAGAGAGAGAGAGAGGCTTTCAAGAGAAGCTTTGGCTCAAATGCCAAGCCCACTACCTACCACTTCCACTTTAACCCCTGTATGACTGCTCGAGCGGTCAAAAGAACGATTGGGCAGTCTGGCCTACGAAGTAACTAATTTGCATTAAAACTTCTAATCCGACTCGAAATTAATATATATCAGTTATATGGGTGCAATACAATACCACACAAATAATCTATCATATGGGTATATAACTACAAAAAAATTAAAACGAGATTGGGTCTCACAAGTGTTGTAAGGGCGAGCCATTTCTTATGTCAAGGTGTTATGGCTTCATCATGGTGTCGAGGAAGCTACGTGGAAGCATGAGTCAGAGGTTCGTCCTACGTACCCAGATTTATTTTTGTCTTAACGTGTATTGAATTTCAGGGGCAAAATTTTCTAATGCGAAAGTTGTGAGACCTGATCCATTTTAATTGGTGTAATTAAATATTTATGTGATAGCTTATCTCTATGGTATTATATTTGGGTATGCGTGCTTATTATATATGTGGCCAATGGGCCCGATAAGGTTTTAACAAGCTTTGTTGGATCTGCCTGTGTGCGCGAAGGCCCGAAAAATTTAATTTGGGATAATTTTAAATTTCGATAATTTTTTAAAATATAATTTTTCAAATTAATATTAAGCTAAAATATTAATTTCGATTTGGTTTGAATGCATATACATGAATTAAATACATTGTGGAGACGCACTTTGGACATTTGTTGGGGTTAGTGGCATTAGGTTTTGGAACAAAGATTGTGGGGGAATCTTCTCCTCCCCCACTTGGCTAGCCATCTCTCTCTCTCTCTCTCTCTCTCTCTCAAAAAACTCCATTGAAGACAAGTTTGGAGCTCTTCCTTCCATTTACAATTTTGAAGCTTTAAGCTTGGAACCGAGCCAAATCACAAGAACGAATATTGTTCTATACGTCATGGGCTTCGACTTCAACCTGGCTTAATTTAATTTTAGCGAGTTCAGCATCCTGCGGGTGTTTGGGTCATGCAATTTTTGGCTCAATGAGGTAAGATTCTATTTATCATGTGAATGTGTGTGATGTATGTGTGATTAATTTTATTCCATTTTATAAAAATGTTGTGAAATGTGGTAAGATTTAAGAAACTCCAGATTTGGGTGAGAAGTGCTCTTTACCAAGGAATTGAAATTCTTGAGAAATTTGTAAAATTGAAGTTAAATTAAGATTTGTATTGAGATTAAAATTGTAATTTAATCCGTGAGAATATTACCCTTTCCATGTGTGGGAGAAATATGCATAAATTGGGAATTTTGTATAAAATCATGGTATTTATGAAAATTGTGATAATTTATGGTGGTTGATGAGAAGTGATATTGTGATCATGTAGTGCATACATGGATTGTAGGTGAAGACCATGGGTAATAGTTGAGGGACCAATATTATTGGAATTATATGTTGTATATATTGAGGAGTTTTTGGAATTAATGTGGACTCGACTAGCTCCTCTGTGAAAGATCAAAAACTTGCGTAAGAATGGGTGCTCAGTTTCCTCTGGTTAATCCCCATAAAGGTGGTGGAGGTGCCCCGTTCCTTCAGTGTGATAGTAAATGTGGCAATTTATGTGGTAAAACGTTATTTACCGTTGTGATGTTAATCAAGCTATGGGAATTCTGTTATTATTAGATTATGAGTAAAAATTGGACTACTTGGGTTGGATTGTTGATATAGAATTGTTAGTTGCATATTGAGCATTATTCGTTTTGGGTTGTTTAAAATTCTATTGAACCTCGGCTCACGTTGTTTAAATTAATCTTTTTCAGGTGTTGACGATGAGAATATATGTGAGACCCTGACCCATTTTATTTTGAGAATACTTTTAAGTATTGATGGAGTTTGAGTTAACCGTTGACCTTGGTGTGATACGTTTTGTTTCTTCATAGTAGAACAGTAAGTGTATAAGAGTTTCACGCTCTTTTGGGTTTGGTAGAGGCGTGTTTTACTTGGTTTAAGACTTAAAAACCTGTTTGACGCAAAAAAACACACTGCCCAGCAGTTCGGTCGACTTGAGGGGTTGGCCCAGTTGACTAGACCAAAATTTTCTAGTTCAGTCAACTGGACTAGGGTGCTCGGTCGACTGAACTGTAGGTTTTTGCCGTCTCTATAAATATCCAGTGGACTGAGATATTTTGGAAAACATATCTTCTAAGCTAAGTTTCAGTTCTCTCTGCCTTCTCTCTAGATTTCTGAGGGCCCGGGGCTCGATTTTCAGGAAACTGACAGCGGATCCTTGATGTTGGTGCTGGAGGCTTCGCATATATGCATACAGATTCTTGTTCCAACGAGGTTTGATTTTTGAGACTTCGAGTTTTGACTCTCCGAGCTAAGATTCTAGACCCTACTTTGATGTTGGTGCTGGGGGCTTCGCATATATGCGGACAGATTCTCATTTCGACGAGGTTCGATTTTTGAGGTTTCGAGTTTTGACTCTCCGAGGTAGGATTCTACACCCTACTGCTTTATAAGGGTGTTATATGTAATTATACGTGTTTTCACCAGGTAAAAAATATATCAAATGTCATATTTATATTTAAATCTTGTTTTTCAGGTAAAAGGCATGTTTTTCGCTTTTCTTGGTTTATTATATCGTATGGCTTGTGAACGTATGGTTTTCAAAGGTGGGTTTGAAAATGATAGTTTTTGATGAATATCTCGACAAATCATGTTTTGGAGGTTTGGAGCTAACCTTTGGGGTTGAGGCTCAATTTTGAAACGTTTTGTTGAAAACGGGAAAAAATATTTTGAAATATTTTTGTTTGATCTCCATGTTGATGGATGGATCTATATACATGTTTCGTGTATTTTGTGGAAATGTTTTCGTAGTTGAGCTACGGGACGATTTTGAAATGATTCTCTAGATGTACCGGGATAACGGGTATTTGGTACGAGTTGTCCTCGGTGAAAGTCCGAAAACGTTTGCAGAGAAGGTATCTTTGTCCTTCGAGGTAGTTCCCATAAAGAAGGTGGTACGTGCTTTTATCCTTTGATTTTAGTCCGTAAAGTCAGCTTTTACACCTCGTCATCAGATCACTAATACCAAGACTACAAATCAACCTCATCAAACATGATTGGCGTCGTCCGACAAGACAAACCTGATAACCGTCATCCGACGTCAACTGCAACTCATAACACATACATCAACCCCTTGAGTCCACACTTACCGAATACTCGAACCCAAGACTTGTCCATCGAGTAACCAACTAAGACTTCCATCTTACACTTAGCAATTTCCTCACATCCAGAACTCCTCATGGCCCTTCCATTCCCAACCAAACAATCGTGTTGGTCCAAACAGGCCATGCCAACTAAGGCTTCCCAAACATCATATCCTTCCTGATTCATACTTTATCATACTCTCGGAATACCATCCACACAAACAACAGTTATGCCGAAGCACAACACTTACCACAGTCGACAACTACTCCTCGACTCCAAGAATATGAGCAGTTCCAAGTCCCAAACAGGACCCAAGCCAGACTCGCAAAAGTCTACCAGAAACCCACCACACACATATTACAGCTGCACTATTCTGACAAAATCCTCGCTCTGCCAAGAGCTAGAAGCACAACCATACGTACACAACGGCCAACGATCCTCAACTGATCGTACATGAGTTTCACGCTCTTTTGGGTTTGGTAGAGGCGTGTTAGACTTGGTTTAAGGCTTAAAAACATGTTTGACGCAGAAAAACACACTGCCCAGCAGTTCGATCGACTGGAGGGGTTGGCCCAATCGACTAGACCGAAATTTTTCAGTTCGGTCGACTGGACTAGTGTGTTTGGTCGACTAGATCGTAGGTTTTTTCCGTCTCTATAAATATCCAGTGGGCTGAGATATTTTGGAAAACATATCTTCTAAGCTAAGTTTCAGTTCTCTCTGCCTTCTCTCTAGATTTTTGAGGGCTCTGGGCTCGATTTTCAACAAACTGACAGCGGCTCCTTGATGTTGGTGCCGAGGGCTTCGCATATATGCAGACAGATTCTCGTTCTGACGAGATTTAATTTTTGAGGCTTCGAGTTTTGACTCTCTGAGGTAGAATTCTAGGCCCTACTGCTGTATAAGGGTGTTATATGTAATTATACGTATTTTTACAGGGTAAAAAATACATCAAATGTCATATTTATGTTTAAACCTTACTTTTTGGGTAAAAAGCATATTTTTTGCTTTTTTTGGTTTATTACATCGTATGGCTTGTGAACGTATGGTTTTCAAAGGTGGGTTTGAAAACGGTAGTTTTTGATGAAAATCTCGACAAATCATCTTTTGAAGGTTTGGAGCTAACCCTTGGGATTGAGACTCAGTTTTGAAACGTTTTGTTGAAAACAGAAAAAAATATTTTGAAATATTTTTGTTTGATCTCCATGTTGATGAATGGATCTATATATATGTTTCATGTATTTTGTGGAAATATTTTTGTAGTTGAGCTATGGGACAGTTTTGAAATGATTTTCTAGATGTACCGGGATAGTGAGTATTTAGCACGAGTTGCCCTCGGTGGAAGTCCAAAAACGTGCGTAGAAAAGGTACCTTTGTCTTTCGGGGTAGTTCCCGTAAAGAAGGTGGTAGGTGCTTTTATCCTTCGATTTTAGTCCGTAAAGTTAGCTTTTACGTTGTGATGGCTCCGTATATAACTTGTCATTACCTAACTGGTCCTATGATGTGTTGGGATTGGGTAAGGGGCAAGAATCTATTGTTGTTACCTCTGTCCCTTTGTGATAGAGTCAGTACATAGGATTCATTCTCTTTTTCTTGGTGTGTGATCCGAGTGGAAAAATAACGTTTTGGTTACTATTTTTCTTTAACTATGAAAATGTTATTTGCATTGTTGATATGCATGGTTTTGAGGATAGAAATATGGGATTTTATGAATTAAAACTGTTTTGGAGGCTTAGGGAGTCTTATGGGAAAACTTGGGGTTTTATGATGTAAAACCTTTTTGGTTATATGGTTGAGTTAGCTCCCACTATATGATTGCATATCCTGCTTTATAGCCTTATAATCTGTTTCTATTGGGTTTCGGCTCACGGTGTGAAATTTTGTTGTAAAACCTTTTTCAGGTAAGCGTGGTCCTGTAGGTTGACCCGGTGGTGCCCGGGGGTGGCTGATCACAAGACCCTATTGTCTTGTTTTGTTAGGTAGTTTATATCTTTTTGTATATGTTTCATATTTAGAGATAATGTGTTGTAAAACATATGTAATGATTATGGATGTATGCATGCTTTAATGCTTTCGAGAGAACCTTGGGTTGGTTGTTGTTTTTCGTAGTATCTTACTACGTTTTTCGTTGTTAGGTTCAACGGTTTACAAATGAGATTTTTAAATGATTTATGCTTCATTTAAACTCTTATGCTTCAAGAAAGATTTTGGGAATGGCCTAAGCTTCTTTTAAAATGAAAAGATTTTTTTTTATTCAGAACTTATATTTTGCTTTTAAATGCTTGGCTTGTGGGACCATAACTGTAGTTTTTTGGCTACTCCTTTAAGTCAAATAAACCATCGGTAGTACGTTTTTACAAAGGTTTTAGCCTTGTTTGGCTTTTTGGTTTTATATTCTTTTTGTTTGAGGCAGTTTTGGTGGTTGTTCTGTGACTTTTCGCGTGACTCGGAGTTTGGAGCGTGACAATATATCTTGAAGAAATTAATTATGTTTTAGATTTGCCTTGGTGGTGTTAGGAGGCTTTACCTCTTAATATGTTTTTGTGAAATTCTTGGAACATGTAATTACCCTTTTGACTTGTTGAACATCTTGGATATTTGAGTTGCAAGGCCTTAAGGCCATGTATTTTATGTTTTTGGATAAAGGTTGATGTAGTATGATCCCCGCGGGAGGTTTTTGGAATGTAATTACTGATATATTTTATGGTTTTGATGTTATTTCAATGATATATCATGCCTTTAGACCCTTATTTTTCATAAATATGGATGTTAGATGTGGAATCAAACCAAGAAATTTTTGAAAAATGCTTGCTGGTGGTGGGCTGCTTGATGACCGCTCGAGCGGTTATCGAGTGGTTTATCACCAAAGGTGGGAAACCTTGGCTCAGCCAAGGAACCACTCGAGCGATTATGTTTAGACTTGGTTGGAAAATTGTTTTCTTTGCATAAATGTTTCTTTTTCATCCTAACTTCGATTTAAGTCATTATTGTATTCATCCAATAGCCTTCTTTCAATAGTTTTACTCCCTTTTTTAAATTCATTTTGTGGAAAAACGTTTTGATAAATATTATGACGACGAATCGATTTTTCTCATAAGTTTTTATATGTTTTGATCAAACCTTCCATGGAACGTTTCCTTTACCTCAGTTGGACCCCTTTTTATAAATCCTTTGAACATTGGGTTTTTGTGCATAAACATGGCATTCTTCAATTTCTTGGGCTTGGGTTTAAGGGGCATGACAATGGCGTCAAAGAACTCTTACTAGCTAGATAGTCTTTCCTTGCAGTTATTTTTTTCATTCTAAACTCTTCACCGATCTTTCTTCAAAAGAAGCATTATCATCCCCTTTAGTTTGCTCCCAATTAAGAATACGTGAAGGGTGTTCCAAGTATCTCTTGAGCACTTGTGACACCTTGATTTTCGGAGACATCATTAGTTACAAAAGATTTAGTTTCTTATTTATTTGTGAGAAAATAACTCATAATTTTCTTTAAAAATACTTATTATAATTCAATTAGATAGTCCAAATAAAGTAAAGATTTAACATTACAACCCATAGGAGTTTAAATAATACAAATCGAAAGAATCTCTAAAACGTTCAAAAGAGTTAAATTTACATTCAATCATCAAACGCAATATTCTTCTAAGATTTAAACTAGAGGTTTGGCACTAGTTGTGAGCCACGGTTCCATTTCGTCTTCCATGGCAACTTCCTCATTAAACCCTTCTTCACCTAGCATAAGACGACATGAGCTGCGACGCCCAATAGGAACAACTAATACCCTAATATCCTACCCTTATCACACATAATCAAGACAACACAAGTATGCATACATGATTAACAATAGTTAAGAATAACAACATAAAGTTCGTAATATTTTTTGCATGATTGTGCAAGAAAACTATTTCTCGAGTCTTACCAAGAGAACCCAACTCATTTTCATTGCCACGTTTTCACAACGGGGCTCGCTTCCACAGTACCATTACGTTCCTAATCACTTGCCTCCTTTTCTCTGCCTTGTCTACAAGCGAGACTGACTTCACTCATGGGGAGCTTCCTCACGTTGTTTGCGAGTTCCCAGATGTCTTCCTAGATGATTTGTTTGAGCTTCCACTACAATGGGAAGTTGAGTTTTTCATTGATCTCATTGAGGGGACCGCCCCCATTTCTATGCCCTTATACCATTTTGCCCCAGTCGAGTTGCTAGAATTGAGGCTGCAGGTCTAAGAGTTGTTGGATAAAGGGTTTTATCTGTCTTAGTCTGTCGCCTAGGGGAGCATCAGCATTATTTTCAAAGAAGAAGGATTGATCCCTAAGCCTTTGTATCGATTACCGTAAGTTAAACCACGTGACCATTAAGAATAAGTACAATGTGCCCCATATCGATGATTTATTTGATCAATTAAAAGGTTCAAAATAGATTTGAGATCGGGTTATCACCAGTTGCGAGTCAAGGAGGTGAATATCTAGAAGACGAATTTTTGCACGCGTTATGGGCATTTTGAGTTTCTAGTCATGCCATTCGGATTAACTAAAACGCCTGTGACGTTCATAGATATTATGAATCATATCTTTCACCTGTACCTTCATAGGTTCATAGTCGTGTTCGTTGATGATATTCTCATTTATTCACCATCGGAGGAGGAACATGAGAAGTATCTTTGAATTGCTCTACAGTTGCTGCAGGAGCATCTTCTATATGCAAAATATGGTAAGTGTGAATTCTGGTTGCCCGAGGTTAAGTTTTTAGGGAACATAGTTTCAGAAGACAAGGTGGTGGTGGTCTCTTTTAAGATAGAAGTTGTGATGAATTAGGAGAGGTTGAACAGTGTGTTTGAGATTCGGAGTTTCTTGGACTTGGCGAGTTATTATTGATGGTTTGTGAAGGATTTTTCTAGGCTTGCAGCGCCCATAACACGTCTCACGCGAAAGAGAATTAAGTTCTTGTGGAACGATAGTTGTGAGCTCGCCTTCCAAACATTGAAAGAAAGGCTAACTAGCAGACCTATTTTAATTGTGCTAGAGAGAGGACTCGGCCAAGCCATTTATTGCGATGAGTCGCATGAAGGATTGGGTTATGTGTTGATGCAGTAGGGTAAAGTGGTAGCTTACGGATCGAGACAGTTGAGGACTCATGAAAAGAACTATCCTATTCACAACTTGGTGCTCGCGACGGTGGTTTCTACTTTAAAGACCTGAAGGCATTACTTGTATGGAGAGCGCTTTAAGGTGTTCTCAGATCATAAGAGCCTGAAGTACTTTTTTCGCAGAAGGACTTGAACTTGCGTCAAAGGAGCTGGATGGAGTTTTTGGTGACTATGATTTTGATCTATAGTATCATTCGGGCAAGGCCAATGTGGTGGTCGTTGCCCTCAGTCGAAAATCTTTGAGCTCTTTAGCTCATGTTACCGTGAGTGGAGAATGCTCAGTTAAGTCGGTGAGTCAGTCCCACGAATTATGAGGTTTAGGCACTAAACCGTCGTCCCGGTCACCTACAAAATAAAAGGAGTCTCCATCCGGTGTACAAACAATCACCCATCGACAGTCACAATTAATAAAGGCGTGAAAGGTGATCAACCAATCCATCCCTAGTATAACATCAAATGAAGCCATATTGAGCACAATAAAATCGAACACTAGGCAGCAGTCGACTATCTCCATCTCACAGGCTCTACAAAGAAGTTTTAACACTTTAATCCCACCAATCGGTGTCTCCACACATAAGGTACTACCCAAGATGTCTACCTCTAGCCCCAATGCATATGCAAATGCAGATGAGATGAATGAATGCGATGCTCCGGTGTCAATAAGAACACTAGCCCAAGAACGGTACACTAGAAAGGTATCTTGGATGATCGACAAGCTAGCTGCGGAATCCGACACGACAGGTGCCACTAAAGTACGAGGCTCCACGAGGGCGTACATTTGTCCCTGATTCCCCAGATTTTTCCCGTTGTTCCCCCTAGCTCCTGGCTGTTTCACTAACTAGGCTAAAGTAGCCTCTCCTACGATCCTCGTCGACTGCTGCTGCGACTGGCCAAACCCTTGTCGTCCCTATGATGCCTGACCTAGATGTGCCCATAAAGCATTTTAGGCATTCCCTCCCTGAGGCCAATCCCAACGGATGTGACCCATCTGACCATACTAAAAATAAGAAAACGGGGCCATCCCCTGAGTCTAACTTTGCTGCTACCCTCTATGTGGGCAATCCCTAGCGCAATGCCCAAGCTGTCTACATAAGAAGAAAACCATCTCCTAACACTTAGAACATCTAAATGAAGCAATAGTGGTGCGGGTGCTGAACGTGGCTGCGGCTGGGATCTTGTAGGGTAAGAACTCGGTCCTCCTGACTTCTACCTCTTCAACTGGCACCCTTCCAACTGCGCACTAGCATTCCCTTGCTATGACTTGCCTTCCCTAATCTTACAACTCTCATCCATAGCATTTTCAACCCTGATAGCAGTCTCCACTAACTTTGTATAGACTCAAAATCCTAAAGCTACAATCTTATCCTTAATAGAGGGTCAAAAACCCCGCTCAAACTGCTTAGTGTGCAACTCATCCATTGCCACCATCTCTGGTGCAAGCCACGACAGATTCACAAACAGCGCCTCATACTGGACCACTGTCATGTTCTCTTGAATGAAGGAGAGAAACCTCTCCTGATAAGTATCCCTCGAAGATCTTAGAAAATACTTCTCCAAGATGACCCTAGTTAAAGCGATCCACATGCCCTCCACATTCATTT
Source organism: Heliamphora ciliata (assembly GCA_032360265.1). NCBI lineage: Eukaryota > Viridiplantae > Streptophyta > Magnoliopsida > Ericales > Sarraceniaceae > Heliamphora > Heliamphora ciliata. The sequence continues at coordinate 14,578 of JAUMHN010424628.1, forward strand.
TGGCAAATTTCCACCACACTCGCGCATCTTCCCGAAGTTGGAATGCCGCCAACCTCACCCTCAACTCGTCCTCTATGATCTCTGGTGTATCAAAGATTGTGGTGGTCACCTCCAACCACTCAATAGCCGTCTTAGGGTCAGGCTCCCCAGAAAAGGTTGGAGAATCCAACTACTAAAACTCTCTGGTCACTATAGTAGCCCTTGGCTCGAAAGTTCTTACTCCATCCCTAGCCACCTCGACTACCGCTCGCATCTTCGTGAGCATCTATTGTATTACATCAACACCGCCCACTTATTCCTGTGGGGCATGCACATTTTCTTTCTCCAGAACTTAGGCAAATACGTGACCTCGAATGCGAGCTTGACCTCTACCTTGTCTCTGTAACATCGCTCCATATAAGAAAGATAAGGGGAGATATCAATAACGATGTCCAAACCAACCCATCTTTCATCACAAAATCACCTTTAACCAATTTACCACTTAACATATACGACCACATCAACACATCTAACATAACAAGGAGGACTAATCGGAGTGGTACATCAACACGGGTAACTCGTTTGGATCTCTTGTTAGAATAGACGTCGGTCAAACGCCTTTCTAACTTGAGCCCCGCACTAGTTGGCCAGATGCCCAAGAGTAAGACACATCATCTAAAAATCCAACCTTTATACCCAAATACCACGTAGCATGCAAACACCAAGTCACTTTGTAGATATACCATGCAAACACACTAACACATGAATGCAACACATTAATGCAAACTCTCATGCAATGGATTAACCATTCCCACGGTTCTTAAGTATTCGAACGAAGAGCTTTGATATTAATCTGTCATGCCCCAAAAACGTAGCAATAGAAAGCCACGCAATTGATAGGAAAAGGACTTGATTTAAAGAATCTAACCCAAGGGACTTGTAGAAAATAGTTCTTGTTTAAAAACAAATTAATGCTTTCAAGTTTCTTGTGAAAGAAAAGAGTGAAAATAGGCCAATTTATGCCCCAAAGAATGTCCAAAAGATATCCAATAAAACCCTTTTTAAATTAGAAGTTTGAAAATTTTCCACCCAGCAGAGTCTGCTCGGGCGGACTCTTCACTGCTCGAGTAGCAATATACCCAAGAGTTCCCCAGCCAAAAACTTTAAAAAAAATTTTAAATGTTTGGAAAACACTTGATTTTCACGAACTTTGAACATACTTTTAAATAGGCAAAATTTTGAAGTCAAACAAACATTTGGTACTTAAATAGCTACTTTCAAACCAAAAACTTGGAGATCCAACATTTAAAATCATAGAATTTTGTGCCAAAATTTGAGAATAACATTCAAAACTATAACCCACCGTCCTCACATGCATACAAGCCATGAGTACTTGGTCTTAGGGCCTTACAAAACAGGTTACACCAACCCACAATACATTCTTTCAAAGTATCCAAAAGAATTACAATATACATTGATCAATTCACAAAAAGATTCTTCAAAAAGCTTTGCAATTCTAACAAAAACAACACAAAAAGGTCTCTATGATCATTCTTCTCATTCCACCATCTTTTATCCGCTATCACTTGAAATTATTTATATAACATGAGCCGAGACTCGTAGAAAATTGACTAAAGAAAAACAAATGCATGACATGCAATGATGATTATGTAAATGCACAACAAATTTTCATTCAAAACTAATTCCACTTTTCTAACAAATTTCCATTCACATAACCAGTTTTTCTCATACAAAACCAATTCCATTTAAACACACAAAATCATAGTTTAGTCTTTTAATTTCCCATCATTTCAAACCACCTTAAGGTCACTATAACTCCAAATTTCAAATCGTTCCAAGTTTCAACCATTTTTAAGGTTTCCTAATTCACAATTTCATCAACCATTTCGTAAAAGTTTTGCAAATCCAAATCATTCTTTGATTTAATTAAATACCAAAGTTGGACAGCACCTATAGACCCAGGCATAGTTATCACAACCAGCCCACACGAAACCCGATAGATAAATACCCATTCTATAGCCTGACATAGAGAGCACACATTTTTTGTTTTCCATGAAAACATCGATGGATGGGCTACCCATAGCACAGTTTTACAGGAATTAACCCGATCAAAGAGCCTACCATATATTGCATATGTTTTTAGTTTTTTATCGAGGAGTTACTCGAGCCTAACTTAATTATCCATTCAAGCACAGAGTACCATAATTAGATCATTTACACTAAAACCAATACAAGTCCAACCGTCAATCTAGTTTCTCTCGTCAAGCCCAACACCATTAAGATTCCAATTCTCAACAATTTTCAATATTCCCATAATTTACATATTTGAATTAAAAAGGTTTAAAAACCCCAAATCGCATTTCACATGATTCACATTCATCAATTTATAGGATTTACTCAAAATTCCCAATCCATCATCCTGCAACTTTCATATAACATCCAAAATTCATGAAGTTAATATGCAATTAGGTTAACACGACCCCCAATTTGTCCAAAATTCAACCAATTTCATCATTTGAGTTCACCAACACAAAAAATCCAAATTTGATTCAAGTTTCAACCCAACCAAACCCCTACTTTCCTAATGATCACCAATTAATGGTTCTCCAATGATAATATCATGATAGGTTACAAACACTGTCGTGATGTCTGGATAACACTAAGTAAGAAGTTCACTTCTTTGTCAAGACCGCATGTACAGCAGTTGAAGCTTTTGATACCTCAGTATCTCTATCAGTATATATCCCTAACACCTTTCGGGTTATACTCTTATATATCTCCTTCTTCCTCAACACCTAGCATATAACTCCATAAACTACGACATCTAGAGAGGAACTGCAGAACCCTACCTTTCTAACTCAAGTATATTACTAACCATAGATTGCAATTAGGATACACAAAGAATAGTAATAAAATGATAAAAATGCATCATGCATGTGATCATTACTGCCCAAACATGGACCGACAAGAATCTCATACCCAAGGGTCTATAAGATAAGACTTCCTACAAGTGAGAATCCAGGTCATTCCGTACCTCCTTGTGAAATAATGGCTGCACCGCTTAGTGATATACCCGATTGTTTCATCCAGGTTATTAAGGCGTGGGATTAGGGCAAAATCTAAATTCCACCTAAAGTCATGGAATATTGTTCAAAGTCAAACTCATAGTCTTAGGCTCGGCGCACTGATTTTAACAAGAAATATTAGGACGTGGTACCATAATGCTCCCATACACTATGCTTTCATCTGCCTACGTTCTTGACTACAGTGGTATTGCACAGCTAAAGACGTGACACGACTCAAGACATAGCATAACTCAAGATGTTCATAGTCCCAACAATCATACAAGGAAGACACTCTAACAAATGGCTCAATCGCTAAATAAGAAGTACAACCCTAACCATGACAACTATGCATGAACTCAACATGTACTAATATAGTCATCAACTATAGTTATCCTCATATGTCAAATAACTTTACATGCTAACACATTTATGGAAACATTCAACACATGACATATGAACATAATCATGCATGAAGGATTTAGTCTACATAGTTACAATCAGCAAAAATTCATTGTTCCAAGTTCTTTGACAATTAGAAAAAATTATGTTTAAAATAGTAAGCTAACTCAAAAAAATTTAAATTTTTGAAAGTAAATATTCCTAGATGTCCTCTAACTTTTTTAAGAAAGAAACTTTTCCAAACTCCAACCAGAACAGGGATTTTCGCTTCCACATGAAAATATGTCAAATCCATCCAGAGGCCCAAATTTTATCTATTTTGTTTAAAAATACATCTGACCTATTAAACAGTACTTAAATTTTGTCAAACATCCCAAATCACAAAATAATATGTGAAGAACATTTTTCGTGAAGAAACTTTTTCTAAAAGGTAAAATAGACCTGTGCCAGAAGCTGCACAATTTAGGGAGAAAATATTTTTATTAAACTCTACTTGACCAAATAAACTCAAATAAATTTTAATTGAAAGATAACATCCTAATCTAACTCAGGCCAAAAATCTTACCTCAAGATAATATTTCTCGATTTAATTAAAAATATTTAAAGTAGATTTTTACTGTATCTAAAAATAGTTGTTGGTCTCCTTATGACTTAACTACATCCCTTTCTCACTTTTCATGTTAAGGACCAAGATTTTTAGCACAAGTCATACATGAACCATCATAAACAAATCTCAGCAACCATAAATAAAGAGATGAATATATACTACTTATCACATCAACATAAATCACAAAAAATAGTTCAAGGTTCAACTTGGGGTCCTAGGCTCTATTTGTCCATTTCGAACCTAATGTCCTGTGTGTTTTTTGTTTAAGTTCTTTGAAGAATGGAGGTGATGAGTGATTTTTGAAAAAAGAAGGTAGGGGTTAGTGAAGTTTCTTATATATTTTCTTTTAAGTCTTGAAATAAAAGATAGACTTAAGCTTTAACACTCTTCATTTCCTTCTTGTTCGTTCTTCTTTTTTATTCTCTTTTTCTCACCACATATATTTCAAGTGCACGAAATTTTAGGGGAAGAGGGTGAGGGAGGCCTCTATTTGTAGAAAAGATAAAAATTATAAAAGACCATTTTTTCCTTCATCAAACTTGGTCGCCAAGCAAAGTTTGATCCTAAAGACTTGTTAGATCTCAACCTAAAAGAAGACTTGTTAGATCTCAACCTAAAAGAAAGACTAGCTAGCTAGTTGTGAACCAAACCTTGATGACTAAGTATGACTTAGGCCTTGTTTAGAATTATTAGGGGACAAAGCTAAAAATATGAAATGATGGCTAAAGTCTTTATTTTGATTTTTTGGGATTAACTTAATTGCTAATTAGTTTTAAGAAAATTAGAAAATGTCAAATAAATCTATATATATATATATATATAATTTTCTTTTTTATTTATAAAAGAAATAATAATCGAGCTTTAAAAAGGCTCATGGGCTCCATTTTTGGTTTGGACCTTACTTTGGGTTCTAGGCTTAAATATTTGATTTTTGTTTTTAGTCTTTGGAACTTCGGCTAGTTATTTAGTGTAGAATCTAGAACCATGTTGAGCCTAATCCAATTCATATTTGGGCTCCGAAGGAGTTAGATTGCCAAGTTGGTCCACCACGATGAATCTTTCAAACATGGAGCAAGTCTTTTATGTTAGGGGTATAAAATAAAAGCCATACTATAGATTTGGATATTTATTTTATTTATTAGTAAAATTTATTATTTTTATTTTAATGAGAATTTATTTTAGCAATATTTGCACTGTATTATTTATTTAATGATATGCATGTATATCTTTTATTCTATATAGTAGATGATCTAGCGTATAGAATTTGGTTTACACATAGAAAATTAGATTAACGATTCTCGTAAAATATAAACCTTTTTTTTACAGTCTTAGATGAAATTAGACACATCATCAGTAGGACTATAGTACAGTATTTCAATAGGTCTATCTTGATTATGGGGAATGAAATAGTCCAACTCACTGTGCTAATAGACATTGTATATATTGGACATGACTGTTTTGGGGTAAGTATTTTTATACTGACTATATAAAATAATTAATATCACATAATTATTATGATTGCTTATGTTCTTATTTTCAAAATAATTAATTGGTACATATATTTTGTATTTGTTATTTTAGTTCATAAAAGAGCGAGATATTTTATGGGTCAATAAACTTGGTGAATTGGATAATGGTGCTACATGTATGGTAAATATTAATTATTAACGAAATTCATGACCTGATATAATGATTAATGATACCTCTTTAAAGAAGTTTATAAATTTTGATTATATCAAACCATACAAGTGGATTTTGTATCTGACATATCAAATAAATTTAGTAAAAAATTTTAAGAAAATTATAAGTGTTTGATTAAATTTAATTGTCAGTGATTTAGTTTAATTGACTAGTATCTGCAGTATTAACATGGAGAGATAAATAAATATTTAATAATGTAGAACTCGAAATTATTTTAAGATAAGGTCAGGAGTGCAATTAAATTTTTTTAGTGATACGAATTATAATTTATGGAATATTAAGAATTTAATTCACATTGAATTAGATTTTTTCAATTACATAAGAAACCTAAAGCTTATTTATTCTTCAAGTTCCTACCGTAACCCATTTATATGTAGCTAAACCTCTTGGCAACTAAGGTTTTAATTTTTTCGTGATATTAAAAGAGGAAGCCAACTAGGGTTTAGGTCACGATTTTACAGTTCACACTGATCAATTCGTGATTAAGCATACGAAAATACTGCAAAAGACTTGAGGTACAGACGATTTTTTATTCGTGTACACCAATCAGACAGTTTTTCGTTCGAGTGCTGAGGTGAGATCAAACTACAAGGATCTCGAAAGTATAATCCTTATTTTGTCAAGTGAGGATTTTTATTGAGTTCTCATCGTTTTTTTTTTTTGGTATAATTTATATACATTGTTATCGGTTACTAGAATTTGTTTTTCCAACACTTTAATCTAAATTTATTTTCTTATTTGGGCATTCTTTGATCTTAGGCTTGATTTAAAGTAAAACCAACTTGAAACTTTTAATTAGACTCGCATGAAAGTCTTTTATCTTTGGTCCTTAGGTTTTAAGCTAGGATTTTGGGTCACAATGAGTTTGGTCCAACATCTTTTAGCTTACTCAACTTCTAGCTACCGTACACTTTTTTTTTTTGTTTGAGTTACAAGGTTTGAAACCTAAACACTAGGGTTTAGAGGCTGACCATGTACTCGTTCTAATTTTGGGATTATTAAGGAACGATCTCAAAATCATGATCTCAAAATCCAGGTATTTACAATGTGAAAGTAGATTCAATTATATTTTCATACATTTAAAGTGTATATGGGCCAGATTTAAAACAAATTTAATTAATATAATTTTTCAAAATTCGAACAAATATTTTGAATTTTCTAAAATGTGAAATTTCTCTTGAAAAAGGACTTTTACTTATACCATGACTTATCAACCCATGCCAAAGAGTTTCCCAACTTCTTAATTTTTTTAATTTATAATATTTTTTTTATAACTCATAATACCCATTTTATGGGATTAAAAATCAGAGTATACATAACACGCCGATGAATTTCCCATCATCACTTGTGGGACGCTTCAACTAATTTCTCATTGATACCATATGACACCCAAATTATATTCTCATTGGCTTTGTTTGATAATCATTATAGATTCAGTGAAATTATGAATGAGGTGAGATAGAATTGGTAATGAGGTGAAATTATCAATGAAGTGTGATTAATTAATTTTTTTATGTTTGATTTGGGTAGAATTAAGTTATGAACTATAAAAACTCATGTTTAATTTGAATGGAATTAAATAGTTTGTGATTAGAATAAACTTATAAATTTCTAATATTACACTTTGATGGTGGTCAATCTAAGAATGAACCTTCTCAATACTTCAAGAGCTTCAAGGGTCTGAAACAGACAAACAACCGTTAGAAAGAGTGCCGAATGGGATTCCGGCACAACCTCTCCGACAGTCAAGTTAGGTCTCCGGTAGAGTAAGCCCCAAGGCAAATAAAAACCGTTAGAAAGTGATGCTAAGAGTGAGAATTATTGTACCTGCATTATCCATCTAGAGCCTCCTTATATACTAGTGGAAACACATGGCCATCAGACCACGTGAAGGTTGTTACATCGAATCTCTAAGGATTCTTGGGATATTCTATGCGTGGTGTTGAACACACGCGCTCTTGGTCGGCCTACCTAGATGATCAGCTATTAACTGATTAGCAGATATGCCGACTGCTGAGTCCGAGATCCCCTAACGAGTAAGGTTTGCGATTGATCAGCATCGCGTACACTGGTTATGTTCCCTAATGGGCCCACCCCAGCGAACTAAGCCCTAGCTGGGCCAGATTATATATCTACCCATCAGTAGTCCCTTATTCTCGCTCACTATTCCCTGATCAGCGAAACTGAGCAAGAATACAGTTGTGATCTGAGAGCTAATCCGGTACGGGCTAGAACCCTTGGGAGCTAGGCGTAGTTACCAAACGTCTCTGAATGCTCCCCCTGACCCTTGGCGTTACGACGGCAGCTAGGGGTGTACATGGGTCGGCGCGGTGCAGTATGAGTGATAATTTGCTAACCAAACCATTTATGACGGTATAAAAAATTTCAATCCACTACCGAACTACCCACTTTATAAAATCGGCAAATTATTATTTTTTTTTTTGCGATTTTGCAATGATGAATTGGGTGGGTTGGCGGTTTAAAAGTTGTAGCAAAATATTTTTTTCCTTGTTATACACATCAAAGTGCATCTAATAAGAAAATTCTATAATTGTGAAGAAAACGTACAAAATGTAAATTCACTAGTACACAAAACAATTTAATATTTAGCATCCAAAATATTGAAAAAAAGTATAAAATTTTAATACTAAAATAACCAAAACAGTGGTAATTAATAATGCAAGACAGTGCAAAAATTCATGAATATAATAGTGCAAAAATTCAGCAAGTTCCAGCACTAACATTAAACCAAAACAATGCAAAAATCCAGCACTAACATTCAGTCAAAAATAGTGCAAAACAGTGCAGCTTCCAGCACTAGCATCTAACCAAAACAGTGCAAAACAGTACAATTTCCAACACTAGCATCCAGCCAAAACAGTGCAAAAGATTCAGCAATGTAATAGTGCAAAATTTCGACAATATAATAGTACAAAAGATGTCAAAAATATCAAAATAGCAGCAACAAAGCAAGGCAAAATTCCAGCGTCCAAATTCTATCATCCCCTAGTCTTCCGCCATCAAACATCAACCAAAGTTGGCTCCATAGTTGCAGCTATTCTAGAAAATTCTGAAATTTATTTTTTTAAAAAAAATTAGTAAAACAATTATTAGTAGTATTTATTCAACATAAAACAAATGCAACTAAAAAAAATCACGTGTCTCAATTTCTTCATAGCTTTCAATGTCATCCATGAATTCTCTAAGGTTGATTTCAATTTGTGAAGACCTTAGCCAATTTTATCCACATAGAAGAGCTTCCACCATCTTCAGAGTCAAACAATTCCTAAATGAATCAAGTATACGACCACTGGTGCTAAAGGCAAACTTAGAAGCTACTGTAAAAACTGGGATAACCAAGACATCTAGTGCTATTTGAGAGAGAACCCGATATTTATTACTATTAAGCTTTCACCAACTCAAAAATGTCAAAATTAGAAATACTTGGATCCTCAAAAATCTCAGCCAAATCCCTATCCAACTTAGACTTATTCTCTAGGCTATTTTCCTCATCTAAATGTTTCTTGTATTGAATAGTGAAAAGCTTAACAGTATCTTCCTCATTTTCATCAATGACCATCGATTGAAAAGCTTGACTTGCATTGTTAGCATGAACAACACCAAGTGTGTCTTTATTAGCATAATGGTCATATAGGTGATTTAACTTCAACTTCACTCTCATCACAAGGTCTTCTACCTTATCGGCCTCAAATACTTGGGTAAATGAGAACTTGATATATTTTAATTTGTAACGTGGGTCTAACACAACTGCAACATACAACAAGAAATTGATATTATCAAGATTTTCCCATTACTTGTCATATTTTCGTTTCATGTTAATTGTCATATTACTCAACAACTTATCTCCACTTTTACCCAATGACATCAATTTAGACTGAATCGACATGAGCTCGTGAAAAAATGCATTAGCTGTAACATGCGAAGAACCCGAAAGTCTCAAGGTCACGTAAAAAAGTCTTAAGAATCAGACGAAAACTCTAGCTTTATCCCAATCATCTACACTAGGAGGCCTAACGATTTTTCTTCCTCTCCCTTTTCCTTTCCCGCCATCATTGTGATTATCAAATTCATCTTCATCCTCCATGAAAAATGAAAATAAATGAGAGTCATCCTCTTCCAATCGCTCAAATGCTTTTTGAAACTTCTCAGCCACATCCAACATTGAATAGGTAGAATTCCACCTAGTTTGAACATCTAGGCACAATGAGCACTTGGAAGGGATCTTCTCATGCTCTATTCAATTCTTAAAAGTCTGTAATCTTGAAGGAGAATACCTCACATACTTTACCGCATTTTGAATCTTCACAATTGAGTCATTCTGCTCTCTTAAACCTTCACAAATATAAGATTCACAATATGTGCACAACATCTCATATGCATAAATTCATTATCTAAGATGGTCGACTTCCAATCTTTGGTTTTTCTTTTCAAATATTTGATAGCCCCGTCATTAGAGCTTGCAATATCAACTGTGATAGTCAACATCTTATCAATCCCCCACTCAAGTAGACACTTCTCAATGTGCTTCCCAATGGTCTCACCCTTATGATTAGGAACTTGTAAAAAATTGAGAATTCTTTTGTGCAAGTTCCAATTATCATCAATCCAATGGGCAGTAAGACACATATAGTTAACATTTTGAATTGATGTCCAAGTGTCAGTTGTTAGACAAATCATTTGCTTTCTAATGGCCTTCTTCAATTTTCCCTTTTCTTCATTATATATTCTCATGCAGTCACAAGCAATAGTTGTGCGCGAGGGAAGAGTGAACCTAGGTTGCATAACTTGACAAAAATTCTTGAACCCTTCTTTCTCCACATGCCTAAAAAGTAATTCATCAACAATAAGCATCTTTGCTAATGCATCTCTACAAACTTTCTCAGTATAACCCACTGCTTTTAAACTAATACCATCTTGTTCTTTCTCTTTTCCCTCCCAATCTTTAACAAAACATAGAGTTTTTTGTTTCTTGTCCACAATCTTAAACGGGTACTTTGTGCATTGATCATTAAGATGACTTCACAAATTACTAGTACCATCTTGTTTTTCGCGGGCTCCATAAGTCTTACCACAATAATTACAAGTTGCTGTTGGATATTTAGGATTACCACCATCAACCAAAGAATAGTGATCCCAAACTTTGCATTTCATTTTTTGATTTTTTCCTTTGGTGGTTTGAGTTGAAGAGTTTATACTCACATCATTCTCACCACCTGGCTTTATCTCCTGTGCTTCCTCCATAGTTAATCACAGATTTACTGTTTTGCTTTTTCTTGTAAACGTGAGTTATTTCCTCTGCAGAAGCTTCAGAACAAATATTAGAAAATAAATTTAAGTTATTAAATCAGGAAATAAACAGAAATAGCTCTAATAAATCGAGATGCACACATAATTATTGGACAACTCGGTCCCTATAAAAATAGAGAGCCCATGAACAAGAACTCCAAGTCCAAAATATTACGGTCCGAAAAATAAAAGAAACAAATTCTTTACTTTTTTTCCCCTTTTTCTCTACAGGTCCACGTGCACAACTTTTTTCATGCAAAAGGTATATGGACATACATAATTTTGATTTCTAAACTTCAAAATGACATAACTTCATGTGGGCTTATTTAATGAAAAACAGTTTGGTGGACTTAAAGAATTTAAAAAAAGTTGGACATAATGGAAAAACAAATTATTGTAGGTGGTTATCCCCAACTTTCACTTTTTTCATTAGTAAATAATTGTTTAGAGGCAACCTAAGGGGATGTAACCCATGTAAAACTACAAAGCTAAGCTCCAAAAACTTCTACACAGAAAAATAGAGCAAGTCAAAAAGACCTATATTTTCCAAAACAAAAGAAAGCAAGAAAAGGTCATCTATGCAAAGAAACTACAGAAATTCTCTTTCCATTAAATATTATTTTTTCAGAAGACACCAACCAGAAACAATATCAAGCAAAAAAAAAGGTGAAAATGATAAAAAAATAAAATCATAATCAAACCCACAAAGAGATGGTGAGAGAGAGAATGAAAGATAGATGAGAGAGATACATAGAAGGTGAGAGAGAGAGAGAGAGAGAACCTGTTAAATACGGACTGGCGACGGCCGATGATGGTGGACAATGAGGGTGGCGGTGAAGCGTCGGCGAGGGTGGCTATAAGGCACCAACAAGGGTGGCGATGAGGCACCGGTGAGGGTGACGAGGTAACCCTAGATGAGAGACAGAGAGAGGGAGAGCATAGAAGAGGAAAACGAAAGGGTTCTGTGTACTATAAATAGTAAAGTGTAAAGTCTGTAAAATAGTAAAAGTAAAACTAAAAGGCAGCGCACTGATATTTGCGGGCCGGTGCAGGGTGGTTGGGCGGGTTGGGCAGGTTATTGCACAGTCCTAACGGCAGCTCATTTATTGTGAGCCATCAATTATTGAGTTTCTCAATGAGCCAGATGGACGCCCCCAACTATTTCCCCCAGATGTAATCCAACCGCCATATGCCGCGTATTTAATGCTCCTTGGACCTAAGTCCCCAATTCTGCAAGAACTTTCCCAATCGTAGATTAACCAAGCGTGGGATCAATCTCCTTCGTCCATCATTTAAATCGTCTTTCAAGATTTGAATTCCTCAAAAGAAAAGGTAGGAACTATCATTCTCCTTTCTGTTAGACTTCGAGAGGACGAAGGACCTTCCCAGGCTCGCTGTTGATTTGAGACCGCCGTTCATACCGGAGCCTTCCACACTCGGATTCCTATACCCGGGTAATTTTTTCTTCCTTTTGCTCTTCATTTTCTGTGAGGACGATTTGTGGGTTCCCCATTCGTAATTCTCCCCTTGAGAACTCCTAGGGTTTCTATTTATTAGGGTTACTAGGACTTTAATACGCTTAACCTTTAATCACTTATGTCTGGGGGTAAGAGATAGATAGTATTATCCAGTTCTTCGAAGGAAGTGGAGTCCTCTTTTCTTGAAATCGTTCGTGGCAATCCCCTGAATCTTGGTGAGAATTCGCTCTCTGAGTCTGAACCTCTCGACCCACTTTTCCTTGAGATTCGGGACCCTTCACCCGCTTGTATTCCTTGTCTAAAACCACTTAACTCTGCTCCCACCCATCACTCAGTTCCCATCCCTTAATTTCGTCTAGTTGATGAGAACTTATCTATGGAGGGCTCTAAGGATCCTTTGACCTTGAGGCGTTCCCGTCGTGAGGGAGCCTCCACTTCCACACCTTCTTCTGGTAACGAGACGGCTTGTTTAGAAGCATTGGCTGCTGAGCAAGCCCAATGGGACGCTGTCTTACAACACCTACATGTACAAGTGGGCCATTTCTACGTTCCTTTCACCGCTGCTGGCATCGCCTCCACCATCGAGAGCCACGACTTGGAACGACTTCGGACTCAATTTCAAATTCCTGACTCAATCTATCATAGTGTACCCTTACCTAACGAGCGTGCTTGCTCAGACCTTGAGGGAGAGTTTTATTTTTTTTAAGGAGCCTTCCACATAGGGCTTCATTTTCCCCTTCCTTCTCTTGCGAAGGAACTCCTTCATTTTTTGGGGATTGCCCCTGGTCAGTTAGTTCCCAACGCTTGGAGGATCCTGATTGGGAATATGGTCCCCTGGCACATACTTGGTGGTAGGGAGAAGTGTCTAACCCTCCAGGAGCTGTTTTGGTTTTACAAGCCAGTAGAGCATCTCTACAGATATATGAGCCTTTAGGCCCGTGACAAACGAGGTCTGGTCACCGGCCTACCTTTCTCAAACAAACACTGGAAAAGCCATTTCTTCTTCGTCTCTGGGAGTGGTTGGGAGTTCTAGCCCTAGGAGGTTATGGATGATGCCACTTCGAGGGTCCAACAAGTTTGGGCAGAGCCTTCTAAAGATGGTTAGTACACTTTTGCTTTCATTCTTATTACTTGCCCTATATTTCTAGCTGGACTATAAATGACTTTAGTAGGGTCTATGTCTAGGTCATGCTAAGAATCTAAAAATCTCTGAAGAAGGGAAACAGATAGTGGATCTTGCTCACGCGCATGAGGACAGGGCATTAGGTACCCTGGTCACCCCTGATAATCATAGTGAGTATCTCCTTGGACCTGAACCTACTTTTGATGCCCTCGATTTATTTTGCTTAGAGGAGGTTATGAAGGTGTCTGAGATGTCAGGTGACCTACATTGTTGTTCTTACTTCTCTCTCTCTCTCTCTTTTTACTGAACTGCATGTCCCTTTAGTGCTAGCTAACCAGTCTGTGTGCTTTTTATGGAAGATGAGCAAAGTAGTCAAGAAAGTTCAGAGGAGGTTGAAAGAGTTTAAGGAGAAGAGGGCTGCCGTGGGAGCCGATAGCTCTGGGGCACCATTTGCTAATCGCCCAAGAATCTCTACACAGGAAAAGAATAAAAGAGAAAAAAGGAGAGAATGTGGTGAAGACCGCCACTCAGCCGGCTGGGAACCCTCCCAATGAGGCTGAACACTCAAAGAAAGGGCTGTGCAGTAGCTTAGGAGGTGGCTTACCGAGCTCAGGTATAGAGCTGGCTAAGATCCCCTCATCCCTTCCCTCTGCCTATGATACAACTAGGCTATCTGTATTCATGGAAGGGGAGTCAGGGTGCAGGGTGATTGAAGGCTCTATTCCTCCCTCCGATCAAGAAGCCATGCGTGCACTATCGCCCTCTACTGTTGCCTTTCCATCAGGAGATGGCGAAGGTGAGTGCAATTTTATCTTCCTTGTTATCCGTTTAGCTCATATACATGACTGTAAGTAATATACTTCTCTTTTTCACGCAATCTCCTCCATTCTTCATTATGTTATTGTTTTTTATTAGGTCGTGACCTTTGATCACCACGTAGTGGTCAGGATGATTGAATATCACAATGCATGGAAAGCCGCTGAGAGGAGGTTGTTATCTACGGGACAGCAGGTGAAGTAAGTGAAGTAGGTGAAAGAGCAGATGGAGCCCCTCCAATATGAGAATAAAGACTTGAAAGTTGATCTAGAAAGGTTGCAAAATGCTCTTGGAGAGTTGACCAGGGAGAAGAAGGATATGGTAGTAGAGCTAAAGGCCAAACAAGCCATCATTGCTGATTTAGAGCGCAAGTGCCGAGAACAGGAGTTCATCAATGCTCGAGGGAAGATCGGCTTCATCTAAGAGTTCAAAGATTCTGGAGAGTTCAAACAGATCATCAATCAACATATCACAGAATACATGGACTCGATGGATGGGAAGGTTATTCTCGCCGAGTAGTGGGACTTTGGTTTTAAGGCGTTTCGCCGTTAAGGCCAGATTGCCTTTCTTGATCAGGACTTCTCTATGATCCAACCTGAGGAGGATGATGCATCAACGATGGCCGACTCACCTAGGGTTGAAGATGACAACACCGTACTTGATGCTTCTCAAGATGCCACTAACCCATCTGATCACTAGCTTCTTTACCTGCTTCTCCTCATTATTGAAAAACAATTAGATATGCATGTTCTTGTGGTTCCTGTTTTAAAACATTCTTATGTGCATGTGTGGTTGGAAACATTTTTTTAACGTATTGGAGGTTGGAAACGTTCTCATACGTATTTGGTTTATATGCTGGGCTTGAACATTTTGCCCATTTTATTTTACTTACCAGTATATAATGGATGACTGCTTCTTATTGTTGCCTCATAGCTCATGTGTTTTTGACTTATTTGATAATAAAGATGTGGACCTTATATGCTGGTGCTCTCCAATCTTTTGCGCATATTTATTTTCATTTGTTAGTGGGCAACTACTTTGTGCCCCTCTAGACTTGATCATTTTTCCTCTGACCCTTAGGCCTCGGCTTTTTGTAGGGGAGGCTATTTGTAGCAAAGGCATAGGTCTAGGCCCTTTTAAATTTAAGGCTGATCATCTTGTAATATGCCTTTCCCTCTGACCCTTAGGTTCAGGCTCTTCATCTTGGAGGTTGATCATCTTGTGATCTGTCTTGCCCTCTGACCCTTAGGTCCATGCTTTTCACCTTGGAGGCTAATCATCTTGTGATCTGCCTTGCCCTCCAACCCTTAGGTCTAGGCTCTTCATCCTGGAGGCTGATCATCTTGTGATTTGCCTTGCACTCCGACCCTTAGGTCAAGCTCTTTATCTTGGAGGCTGATCATCTTGTGATCTGCCCTTGTATCTGTGCCTGCTATGAATTTAGAACCTGCAACGAGAATGTGGTACAAAAGTATTTATCGCGAAATAAATTTCATTCACAGCTCTTATTAATTGTGCCTTTGTACATTTTGGACTTACAGATAAGAATGCAACTCAAAAATGTTGTGATATTTATGGATAGTACCTCCTCAGGTGTTCTACATTCTATGGGTGGACTAAATCTTTTCCCTCCATAATTTGGAGTCAATATGCCCCTTTGCTGCATGAGAGTTTTACCACATAGGGCCCTTCTCAATTAGCCCCTAGTTTTCCTTCAGAGGGGTTCTTTGTGGCTAAGACCATTTTTCTGAGCATTAAGTCCCCTAGCCTGAAGCTCATCCCTTTGACTCTGCAGTTGTTGTACTTGCGCATCTTCTCTTGATAAATTGCTATTCTGATTGCGGCTTGTTCCCTAACTTCCTCTATTAGGTTTAGGTCAATCTCAAGCTCCTGATTATTACGTTCTGGGTTGAAGTGCTCCACTCTGGCGCTGGTCAAACCTATTTTAACGGGGATCACGGTCTCGTGCCCAAACAACAAAATGTAAGGGGTAACCCCGATGGGTGTGCGGGCAGTGATTCTGTAAGCCCATAACACATTGGGGAGCTCTTCGAACCATAACCCCTTACATTTTTCCAGTTTAGTTTTTAGCATCTTTAGAAAAGTTCTGTTAGTGACTTCTACTTGGCCGTTGGATTAACGGTGGGCTTAAAAGGCAAAATGTAGTTGGATACTAAGTTCCTCACAAAATTTTTAGAAGTTCTTGTTGTCAAATTGTTTGCCATTGTCCGTGACTTATTCCCTCAAGATGCCAAACCTGCAAACTATAGTTTTCCATACCAACTGGGTGACATTCCCTTTAGTGATTTTGGCCTACAATTCAGCCTCTACCACTTGGTAAAGTAATCTATGGCGACCAGTAGGAACTTCATTTTCCTTTGCACCATGGGAAGCGGCTTGACCAGGTCCAATACCTATTGAGCAAATGGCTACGGGTTGGTCACCACCGTCAAGTCAGCTAGCGGCTGCCTTGCAATGTTGGTGAAACATTGACACTTATCACACCTCTTAACGTATTCTTTAGCATTGTTCATCATGGTAGGCCAATAGTATCGAGCCCTTGCGATCTTCCCAATCAGTGATCGTGCCCTAGAGTGGTTTCTACACACGCTTTCGTGAACTTCACTAAGTACGTAAGTCGCCTCTTGCTCTAACACGTAGTGTAGGTAGAACATTGAGATCCCCTTTTTATATAGGATTCCTTCAAGAATGGCATACCTCATGGCCCTAAATTTAACTTCCTAGCTTTTATCTTATCTTTCGGCAGCTCTCCTTCCCCAAGGTACTTCACAATGGCTCAGGCCCATACGATGTCCTTTATCTCCATGACCTCTAAACTGGTCAGCGGCCTTTCGATACTTGGATGATCAGTCACCTCCCACACGACTCCCTGCTCGTTCTTATCATTTTTCGACAAAGCTAACCGTGCTAATCGATCGGCATCTTAATTGTCACTCCGTGGGACTTACTGTAGCTTCACCTGCTTAAAACCTCTAAGCAAATTTGCAACTAAGGACTTGTATTGCATGAGCTTTCCATTTTTCACTTCGTAAGTCCCACTGGCCTGATGCACCACCAATTGAGAGTCCATACTAACCATCAAGTGGGTTCCCCGCATGCCTTAGCCATCCTAGGACCATGTATCAACGCCTCATATTCAGCCTCATTGTTGGTCACTCGAAAATCTAAACGGATCGCCTACTCCAGACGATCTTCAAGAGGGGAAATCATGATCAAACCTACGCTACCCTTACCTTTCCTTGAGGATCCGCCAATACGCATCATCCACGTTCACTGAGGGTCGAGTTGTTGATCTGTCACCATGTTGTCTCGCTCAATCCCTACAAGTGAATCTACTGCTCTACTGCTGCTCTGAGTAGCATCAGTTATGGGTGTTGGTATGTCTTCCCAAGTAAACTCAGCAACAAAGTCTGCAAAGAACTGGCCTTTAATCACCGATCTAGGTCAAAACTCAATGTCGAATTATCCTAACTCAATTGACCATTGTACGAGCCTGGCTGAAGCGTCGGGCTTCTACAGTATCTCCTTCAGAGGCTGGTCAGTGAGAACAATCACTGTGTGCACTTGAAAATATGGCCTCAATCTCTTAGCCGACACCATAAGCGCGAAGGCCAACTTCTATGCTCTCAGGTACCTGTTCTCCGCACCCTAGAAAGCTTTACTCGTATAGTAAACTGGTCGTTACAGATCATCTACTAGCCTAACCAGGGCTGAGCTTACAGTAGTGCTGGAAACAGCTAAATACAAGTATAGGTCTTCATGTAGGATTGGGTTGGATAGCAAAGGAGGTCTGGTCAAATATAATTTCAACGCCTCGAAGGCCTCCTCACACTCCTTGTTCTAGGAAAAAGCTTTTGCGGAGAACTTTGAAGAAAATGTGGCATTTATCCGTTGCTCTAGAAACGAAACGGTTCAGAGCAGCTACCCTCCTCGCCAGTCTTTGCACTTTTTTGGTAGTGGATGGGGATCGCATCTCCAAAATAGCTTTGATCTTATCAGGATTAGCCTCTATTCCCCTCTGGCTAACCAGGAAAGCCAAAAACTTGCCAGATGAGACACCGAAGGCACATTGGGCTGGGTTGAGCTTCATTCCATACCTTCATAGGATGATGAAGACCTCTACCAGGTCGTCTAGATGCTGATCAGCCTTCCTACTCTTGACCAGCATGTCATCAATGTAAACTTTGACATTTTTGCCAATCTGATCCTTGATCTTGAATTAACCAACCGTTGATATGTGGCCTTACATTCTTCAAGTCAAAAAACATAACCCTATAACCGTACAACCCTTGCAAAGTCACGAAGGTCATCTTCTCCTGATTAGGGGCATGCAAAAGAATTTAGTTATACGTAAAAAATGGGTCCATGAAGCTTAAGAGCTCGTACCCTGCTATGGAATCTACTAGGAGGTTAATTTATGGGAGCGAATAACTATCTTTAGGGAAAACCTTGTTTAGATCAGTGAAGTCTATGCACATCCTCCATTTGCTATTCTGTTTCTTGACCATTACCACATTGGCTAGCCAATCGGGGTATATTATTTCGTTGATGAAGCCCGCGACCTTTAGCTTGCTGACCTCTTCAAGGATAGCTTCCTCCCTTTGTTTGGAAAATACTCTCCGCTTCTGCCTCACTGGCTTTTTGGTCAGGTCTACGTTCAGGCAGTGGACCATAACTGCGGGGTTAATCCCTGGCATATCACTGTTGGACCATGCGAACACGTTTTTGTTGGCGGAGAGAAATTTCTCTAGGGGTGTTCGTAGGTGCCCTGGCAATTGGGCTTCAACCATAAGTGTACGAAGCTGATCATTTGGGTCTATGCGTACGTCCCTCAATCCCTCCATTGGCTCTACCCTCTGCAGGTCCTGTTCTTTCCTTACCTCCATCTCCTCGATGCTCAAAGCTTCCCAGGAGGTATGCTCTTTGAGCAAGGTGACATAACACTCCTTAGATGATGCTTGGTCGCCCTTGGCATAGCTAACCCTCTGGTCCACTGGGAACTTGACAAGAAAGTGATATGTAGATGTTACCGCTTGGAACTAATTGAGGACTGACATGCCCAGAATAACATTGTAAGCGAATGAGCACTTGTCTCTGCCATCCCCTATCGTGACAGGGAGTTAGATAGACCCAAGAGGGTAGACTTTATCACCAGCAAAGCCCACCAGGGGTGAGAGCATGGATTGGAGCTTGTCTCTCCCCACCCTCATTTGATCAAATACATTGACAAAAAGGATATCAGTGGAGCTCCCGTTATCCACCATGACTCTCTATACAGTATGATTGCTGATCAATAAGCTGATGACAAGTGGGTCGTTGTGAGGCTGTTGAACATTCAGAGCATCCTGGTTAGAAAAAATGATGGCTATTTTATCGGTCTTTCTTCGCTCCTCCCTGGGATCGCGCCCTCGTGGAGGGTGAGAATCGTCTCATAATCTTTTGACATGTGTTTTTCGAGTTGACCAGGAGGTGGCCCCTCCCATGAATCCCCCCGCGATCATCCTGATCTCCATACAGGGTGGATCTGGTCCTTCGTCATGTCGTAGAGCCCTTTCTTGCTCTAGTCTACGAGGATCCCTTTCTCTTCTCGGGCGCTTCTCAGGCAAAAAAAGATTGAGCTTTTCCTGACTTATCAATTTTTCTATCTGGTCTTTCAAATCATGACATTCTTCCCTATCATGACCATGATCCTTATGGAAATGACAATATCTGGTTTTGAAGCACTTC
>JAUMHN010424629.1:0-12879 GCA_032360265.1 Heliamphora ciliata
GCACGAACTCTTAATCCCGAAGTGATTGATTAATTGTGTTCAGATGATGTACAGTACTTTGAGTCGTCAATGGTTGATATTTTTTTCATGAGATCAATAATACCAACGAGTTGGGTACTGGCATTATTTGTCTGATGGTTGATAATCAGCTCACGAAAACCGCGTCCGATTTAGATTGAGGAGTTTCCCCTCGTGTGCTTTGCGATTCAGGTTTGATTATTCTAAACCTGTACAGTGGATCTTCGGATCCTGCATATCAAAAGGTTAAGCGGTGCGGTTGCGAGGAGAAGAGGATAATCAAATTGGATGGTCAGTAGCCTAATTTATTTATCGGGAATTCATATCTTAAATGTGGGGAGAATTCTGTGCATTTGATAGATGAAAACTCAAGACATAATTTGATTTATGGCCGGGAGTTCAGTCAGAACCTTTAGTGGAATAAGTTCTGGTTCGTACGGGAAATGATCTAACTCAGGGACAAAGTTAGGGATATCCGATTTTCTCGTACGGTTAACCCGAGCCCTATACTTCCTCGTGATCCCTCACGTAACCCATAATACGTACGGATAGTTTTCTTGTTAGTTTCGATAATTATTTAATTTAATTGAAATGCCGATTTTGCAGTCGGAAACATTCGGGAATTAAATTAAATTAATAAGGAGCGGTTTTAGAATTTGGCACACCTAGGGTTTACTCCCTAAGTGGCCAGCTCTAGGAGATGGTGGGTTTTATTATTTATGTTAAGTATATATATCTTCATATCCTTTTAGGAAGGTGAGAATATATACTTAATATCCTTTTTGATATAAATGGATAGATATTAAAAAGGAAGCTCCTTATATAAAACCCTAACCCTAATTCTCCCCCCATAGCCGCAGCCCCCTCTCCTCTTGTGCAATTAATTTTGCCCTTTGGAGAGTTTTGTGTGAGAAGAAACCAAAAGGAGAGAGAACTCTTAGATCGGTATGGGTGCCCGCACATCGTAATCGTCATAGTGCATCTGGGTCATATGTGAAAAGATTGCAAGGTCGTCTTCAACGTATTCGGGATTTCTTGAAACTTTTCGACAAGTTTCATAAAGGTATTATACTATTAAGATTAATATAGTTCTCAGTTTTCATGAAAAATGCATACGTCGTTTTTTATGGTCACGACGTCGGTTCAAAAAAATTTTCGTTCCAACATAGTGGCTTCCGTATCAACACACCAGGTACTGGTAGATAACACCGCTAAACATATTTCAACCACTAGTAAACAGAAATTGCCTAGTTCGTTCTGCTTACTAAGAAAAATTGGACACTATTCTTTTTAATGCCCAAACTGGTTACAGTGATAGCACTTGCCTCTCGGCATCTTCACACCAGCTTTTGGTCCCTTAACTACTTTTGGACCTATGCCTCCCTGTGTCTGAATCTTTTTCTTCTTCTTGCCTTTCGACTTAGAAGAAAAACTTTTCTCAGCCACATACATAAAACCTAGCTTCTTAAGAATACCGTCGGCTACTTGAAGTTTCTTAAGAAGTTATGCTAATGAAAAACTAAGCTTGTTCATGGTATAGTTTAAGCAGAACTACTTAAAACTTTCAAGCAGTGATTGGAGTATGATATCAACTTAGGTTTCTCGTCAATTTCAGCTTCCAAAATCTCCAGTTCATTCAGAAGACTGATCATCTTCATAACATGATCCCTAACTGGGGTGGGGTGCCTTAGCCATGTTTGCATCCATTAGAGATTTCATAGCCACCTGCCTAGCAGCACGATTTTGATCCCCAAATATTTTTTTGAGGTTCATTATCATGTCATAGGCACTGAATATAGACTAATGCTGATGCTACAAAATATTTGACATAGAAGCCAAAATGTAACAGCGAGCCATCTTATCAGCTTTCTGCCACTTCTGACGGGCCTGAGTTTTCTGTTCAGTCACACCTTCATCAGGTACTGGTGAGCATATCTCAGTTAATACAGACTAGTAATATTCAGCAGTTAAGACAATGTATAAATTTCTTTTTCAGTCAACATAGTTCGGTCCCATAAGTTTATTTTCTTTGAGTATTGAAGCGAGTGGGTTGAAAGCTATTTTAATCTTGAGAATCACATAATTAAAAAATGTCGCTAATTATGAAGAGCAAAACTTTAAATTTATTTTAATTTGGTTCCCTCTACCATTTTAAAAGAAATTTGCTAGCAGCCTGGTACCCGGTTAATAACATGTCTCGATAGGAGGACATCTATTATCCATCGATTGTCCAGACAGGCCAATCCCTATTAATTTTACTATTTAGGCAACTGGCCCTTGCCAAATAAAATTAAATAGCTTACATAGTTTTGGTCCAATACATAATAGCAGTGACTCAGATGGAGAGAATACTATTATATATAGTTAAGTGTTAACCATCACCTAATCTCAAATCAATCGCTTCGCAATGAACTTTTCAGATAGAGAAGTGATCCACACTAATAATTATCTAGAATTATCCCTAAATGATGTTTATACTGGCGATACCGCAAATACTCTGTTTGATGGGGAGGAAGGCCTTACTGCCAACACGTAAAATCTAATTACATCGCCTACGAACTGGTATGGAGATCGCAAGATTTATCTGTGAATAAATTCTCTCTCCCACTTAGATTTTTAAAATATTTTTTTAGAATTATAAAAATTCGTTTAATCAAAATAAATTTATTAATTTTGAAAACCACACAATCTGAAAGAATCAAACATCTTTCCGTGTACACGATTCTAAAAATTCTGGTTTGCCAAACCATCTTTTCGTGTTTTAATGCGTAACAAATAAAATATCCGATGAATGCACAGTTTTTTCTTTAGCTTTTCAGCTAAAGTAGTGATTAAAGGTATTTATTTATTTTATTTTTGGTTCTATATTTTTGAAAAATAATAATTTATTTAGATTAAGCATTTTTCTATTTAATTAATTCAAAATCTGAATTTAATTTTATTGTTTTTTCGAGATATCTGATTTTTTGAAAAATCATATTTAACGTGTTATTTTATAAAAAAATAAAATATTTAAAAATTTTTTCATTTAATTAAAAACTTTAATTAAAAAAAACTTAATTTTATTTTCCATTACAAAATATTTTAATTAAAACCGAGTTTCCCGAATTAATTAAGTTAGATCCTATAAAACAGATATACATCATCCACGCAGTTTAAAAGAATATAAATGCAAGATATGTATATATCCCGATTTTATGATCAAACAGAAACTATGATGAGTTTCAGTCTCCTGTTCAAAGATAAGCTGTAATCATTCAATTATTTTCTGAATCAGCTTCTTGCATCCAAGTTGCATCAGGATTTCTCGATATGCAGTGTTGTACATATACAACACTCTCAAGTCTCGAACATATCAGAAAAGATGAGCCAAAATAGCCTCGAACCACCAACACCACTGCAGGCGCCGCCGCACACCCCCACTTCAAGTAGCTTTTGCTGCCTCTCCCAAAAATAGTCCCAAAAAAGCTCAAAAAATAGGCCCAAAATAGCCCGGTGCCACAGCCAAAATTGCCGCTTGTTTTTGCTCTGATTTTTTCATAGTTCTGGACTATTTTTTTAAGGTACTGTTGTTGGAAGCAAGACTGCTAAGATCTTTATTTTTGCAAATGATTAACGAAAAAAATTAATCGGACGGGCAATCGCCAAAACGGGCTCCAGATAAAACTTTTGATAACGAACGATCAAAATAAAACCCGTGCATCCAAAGTTAATTTAGAAGAAAATATTTTTTTTTTACCGGTCGAATCTTCAACTACACCGGTCGATTCTTCAACTACAATTTAAATCCAAGTTGGAGCTCCTGTCAGATCTTCTACTGTATTTTCTTATGCGATTCTCGGATATAGTGTGGACTATAATCCTCTGAGAACTCGTACCGGTAGAACCAAGACAGTTTTAGTCTTAGAAGACAAGTTATGAAACTAGTTCAGTCTACCCGCATATATATAAGACTACAGCAGGATCCGAGAGAGTAATTATGAGTAAGACTTCTAGTAGAACACAAACCCGTATCAGCAATTTCTGCAATTAAACAAACTTCATAGCGGTATCTGCAATTATGGAAAATCATCAGCGGTTTCTGCAATTTTCATAAAATACTGAATTACAGTTCACACCACTAAGGAACTATAATTGCATTCTGACCCATAATCTCAAAACCATATAGCATAGAGCTCCTGTTATTAAATGCTTACAATTTCTCCCCATATTAAGATTCTCGATACCGGCCAATTAAATTTAATTACTAATAATTTAATTTAATAGGCATCTTAATATTGTTTAAGCCATTTTGCTTAACTTATTTGACCGCCGAATAATTAAATCCACCAGCAGGATTTGGCTCGGTCAAAACTTATAAGCTTCCTTAAGGAGATATCGTCAATCCCAACCTTTCAGGACGTAGATTCCGTCAATAATTAATATTCGCCATATAAATAATACCACTATCTAACTTGCCGGGAATATAGACCCATATAAAATCGCACCCTCTAATAAATCAAAATAACGAATATTAAATATATACAA
Organism: Heliamphora ciliata; assembly: GCA_032360265.1. Classification (NCBI taxonomy): domain Eukaryota; kingdom Viridiplantae; phylum Streptophyta; class Magnoliopsida; order Ericales; family Sarraceniaceae; genus Heliamphora; species Heliamphora ciliata. The sequence continues at coordinate 4,546 of JAUMHN010424629.1, forward strand.
ATCAATAATTATTTCGGCATTAAGAGGATAAGCACTGTTCATAATAACATTGGGGTGTGAATTAATTTATATAATCAGTATAAAATTAATTATCCCAAATGTCCCGTTTAATACACACAAAGTGTACTGGTACAGAGAGTCGAAACAATAAATCATGCTATAATCTGTTCCCCGTAATCAAGATAGATCTACTAAAACTCTGTGCTACAGTCATATCGATGGTATGTCCATTTCCATTTGAACTGTGAACATAAAACTTATATTGTACAAGAACCTAAAATCTGATCTTCTGTGTGTAAGCCGAACTCTACACACCAGATTAAATACTATACAGAATAATGGACATCCATGCATAACATTAAAGAAATTATATACATATATTGCTCATAAAGATTCTCAAAAAATAGAAAATTAATTTTATTAAAAAATAAAATTAAATACTAAAAATATAGTTTTTAGTATACCAACCTTAACAATCTCCCACTTATACTCAAAACCATGCTGCTATACATCTAACTCACATGCCCTCTACATGACTATCAAAAGTCTTAGCTAGTAAGCTCTTTGTAATGGATCTGCGAGGTTGTCTCCTGATGCAAGCTCCATGTCTGATTGAAAATCTGAGTTTGTGTACCCCAAAGGTACTAGACTGTCTGCCTAGTAAACTAACATATAATCCTTAGTCTTTTTCAGGTACTTGATTATATATTCTTTACCACAGTCTAATACTCTTGCCCTAGATTAGACTGATATCTGCTAACCATGCCAACGGTAAAACAGATATCGTGTCTAGTGCAAAGCATTGCATACACAAGGCTTCCAACTGCCAAAGCTTAAGGAACCGTCTTCATCTTCTCTATCTCATTAGGTGTCTTAGGACACTGATCCTTGGATAGATTGATTCTATGCCTGAAAGGGAGAAGCCCTTTCTTGGAATCCTGCATGCTAAAACGAGAAAAAATATCATCGATATATTTTACTTGTGGTAAGCCCAACATCCTTTATTTCTGATCTCGCATAAGCTTGATCTCAAGGATGTGACTGGCTTTTCCCAAGTCTTTCATATCGAACTACCCAAATAACCATACTTTAACCGTAGATAATGCCTCCACATCGTTTTCGATGAGCAAAATATTATCTACATAAAGTACTAGGAAGATCACCACGCTTTCGTCACGTTTCTAGTACACATAGGACTCATTTCGACTTTGATCTAAATCATAAAACTTAATGGCTTGATCAAACTGAGTATTCCAATACCTCGTTGCCTGCTTAAGTCCATAAATGGATCTCTTAAGCTTACATAACATGTGTTCCTGGCCTTTATAATGAATCCGTCTGGTTGTATCATATAGATAAACTTGTCAAGACTTCCGTTAAGAAAAGCTGTCTTAACGTCCATTTGCCAAATTTCGTAATCGAAATGAGCGGCAATGGATAAGAGAATCCGAATAAACTTAAGTATGGCTACCGGCGAAAAGGTTTCCTCATATTCGATCCCTTCTTTTTGAGTGAACCCTTTAGCAACAAGCCTAACTTTAAAGGTTTTAACCTTCTCGTCTGCTTCTCTCTTCCTCTTGTAGATCCAGTTGCATCCAATGGATTTTATCCCTTCGGATGGTTCTATAAGTTTTCAGACCTGATTGATATACATAGATTCTATCTTTGAATTCATAGCCCTTTGCCAAAGATTTACATCTTTGTCTTAAAGTGCTTCATTTTAGTTACAGGGCTCGGTATCTAGTTCTGTGAGGATCTTGTCAAAAACTCTTCCAAGAACATATACCGGATAGGTTGATGAACAACCCTCCCACTACGACGAGGCACTACCTGTGTACTAGCGCAGTAACAGGCTGTACAAAATCTGAACCCTGTGTGCATCAGCACCCTGTTCTTGATTTGCACATATCTCGATAATCCTTCAACTACGACGAGATAATGGAATATCAGTGACTTATGGTTTCTCTTCCGTTCTACTAGTATTTCCTCTTCGTTCTTTCCTAACAATTTTACTATTAGGCCTATGATCTATAATATAATTCTCTTTCAAGAATTGGGCATTGGTGCGAATAATGACCTTTTTATCCTTAGAAATATAAAATAAACAGCCCTTCATTCCCTTGGGATAGCCTACAAAGAAACAAACTTCTGTCACCGGTTCCAAATTATCCACGTTTCCTTTTAGCACATGTGCTGGACACCCCCAAATCTGAATGTGTTTTGGACTAGGCTTACGCCCTGTCCACAATTCTGTGGGAGTAGAAGGTACTAACTTAGAAGGTACCAAGTTCAGAATATAAGCCGATGTCTCTAAAGCGAGTCCTCAAAAAAAATTGGATAAATATGAATAACTCATCATGGACCTTTCCGTTTTCATAAGAGTCATATTCCTTCTTTCTACTACACCATTCTGCTGCTGAGTGCCAAGTGCAGTTAACTGGAATGTAATCCCCTCTGATAACAAGTAGTCCTTAAACTCTCCAAAGAGGTATTTCTCATCACGGTCGGATCGTAGTGATTTGATACTTTTACCTAGACGCTTCTCCGCCTCCACCTTGAGTTCTTTGAATTTCTCAAAGCATCCAGACTTACGGTGCATCAGGTAAATGTATTCATACCTTGAGTAGTCATCAATGAAACATACAAAGTACTCAAAGCCACCTCTAGCCTAGATTATCATAGAGCCACACACATCAGAATGAACCAGCCCCAACGGTTCTTTAGCACTATAGCTTCTGGCCGAAAAGGACCTCTTGGTCATCTTACCCTCTAAGCAAAACTCATAGACTGAAAGTACCTCCACTTTAAATGAACTCAAAAGTCCATCTGTTATCAGTCTGTTTATCCATTTTAGATTAATATGACTCAAGTGTAAGTGCCAAAGAAACGTTTGGTTCATTAAAGAATGAAATTTTCTTATATGGTAATATAGATCTATTATTCATTTCAATCAGTTACAGTGTAGGAGAGATTAGAATAATAATATAAAGATCATCCACCAATGTACCAGAACAAATAACCCGTTTGTTATCCTTAACTACCACAGAGTTATTAAAATAAACCAAATATCCGTCTTTAGTCAATTCAAAACGAAAACTAAGTTTCTTCTAATGGTAGGTACATAAAGACAATCTCTCAATATTAAAATCCGATCATTACCAAAACTGGGAGTGACATTTCCTACTGCAACCGCTGTTACTTTTGTATTATTACCCATATGCAGGTAATGTTAAGGCTGGTATACTAAAAATCATATTTTTAATATTTAATTTTATTTTAATAAAATTAATTTTCTATTTTATGAGAATCTTTATGAGCAATGTGTGTGTATGATTTTTTTGTTATCCATAGATGTCAAATATTCTGTACAGTATTTAATCTAGTGTGTAGAGTACGACTTACACACAGAAGATCAAATTTTAGATTCTTGCAGAATATAAGTTTTATATTCATAGTTTAGATGGAAATGGACATACCATCGTACGACTGTAGCACATAATTTTAGTAGGCTTGTCTTGAATATTGGAAACAAATAATAATGTCATCTATTAATCCAACTCTCTGTGCTAGTACACTTTGTGTGTATTGAACGGAACACTTGGGATAATTAATTTTATACTGACTATATAAATTAATTTACATCTCAAGGTTATTATGAATAATGTTTTTTCTCTTAATCCAAAAATAATTACTGATTTGCATATATTTAATATTCGTTATTTTGATTTATTAGAGGGTGTGATCTTATATGGGTCTATGTTCCCGGTGAGTTGGATAGCGGTATTATTTATATGACAAATATTAATTATTGACAGAATTCACGTCCCGAAATATCAGGATTGAAGATACCCCCTGAAGGAAGCTTATAAATTTTGACCGGGCCAAACCCTACAGGTAGATTTGATTATCCGGCTGTCAAATAAGTTAAGCGGAAGGACTTAAGAAATATCAAGACGCCGATTAAATTAAATTGTCAGTAATTAAATTTAATTGGCGGGTATCAAAAATCTTAACGTGGGGAGAAATTGTAAGCATTTAATAACAGGAGCTCAATGCTAGATGGTTTTGAGATTATGGGTCAGAGTGCAATTATAGTTCTTTAATGATGTCATCTGTAATTCAGTATTTTATGAAAATTACAGAAATCGCTATTGGTTTTCCATAATTTTAGAAACCATTGATAGGTCTGTGTTCCACTAGAAGTCTTACTCATAATTACTCCCATGGTTCCTGCTGTAGCCATATATATATATATATATGCGGGTATGCTGAACCAGTTTTAGATCATAACTTGTCTTTCAAGATTAAATATATCTGGGTTCTATCGATACAAGTTCTCGATAGTCCGAAACCCACACTACGTTCGAAAATCGTGTAAAGAAATAAAGTAAAAGATCTGACAGGAGTTTCAACTCAGAATCAAACCATAGTTGAAGAATCGACCGATAAGAAAGTATTCTTCTAAATTAACTTTAATTGCACAGGTTTTATTTTGATCGTTCGATGTCAACAAATTTATCTGAAGCCCGCTTTGGCATTTACGCATTTAGTTAATTTTTATCGAAAATCGTTTGTAAGAATAATGATTTTGACAGTTTTACCTCCAACAATAGGTATCAGAATCGTTTTGTTTTTTGTTTACGGTTATTGGGGTCGAGTACTTTTAGAACTGTTGCTAACTTTCTTTTGTAGGCGTTCTAAATTCTAATTTTATTGTCATCATTTATTTTCATGTTTAATTAAATGCGTGGATAATGATTTAGTTTTTTTAACTACGAGGGTTGATCGTGGTAGATTGATTCTAAACTCTTCGGAGGCATAGGAACTATGTAAAAATTATTATTTTTCGCTTTCTAATTTTTTTAATTTTACGTAATCAAAAAAAAAAAAAGGAAGAAACAAGAAGAACACAAGCGGCGGAAACTTTGAAGCTGTTTTCCAAACCAACAGGCTGCATTTGGCTTAGACGGCAAACAGTAAGCAGCAAAATGGTTCTTAACAGCACTAGGCGCTGTTTTTCCCAAACACAGTAGGATTTTCATAAGCAGCGCCGGATTGAAAACAGTGCATGTTATTCCAAAAGCTGTGGAGCAAATTTTGAAATAGTGGTGCAGTGGTTTTCCAACCAAACATAGCACTAATCCAAGAGGTGCACTATTTTCCATAAAATGATGTAGCGGATTCCAAACGGTTTCCAAACAGATTCCAAATAGTCGCCGCTTTTCAAAATAGAGCACTGTTTCAGTGAAGATCATCCAAACACAGCGCTACTATTTTCAAACACAGCGATTTTTCATCCAACACAATAGCAGTTTTCCATGTTTTCCAAATAGAAGCAACAGTTTCTTCCACAAATTGCAACGCCCAACATAGCAGCGTTTGGCTGTTGTTTTCAAACAAAGCAATTCCAACAGCGCACACCAAACAGGGCAACAATGCGCAAGGTGCGGTGGCCGGCGGTGGTGCTGGTGGTTCGGGGCTATTTCGGCTTGATTTTTCTAATTTAGATTAATTGAGGTATTGTATTTGTATATCACTGCGTATCAAGGAATCCTAATGCAATCGGGATAAAGAAGCTGATACAAATTGAACCTTTGAAGCTTATCTCTTAACAGGAGATTGAAACTCTTTAGAGTTTTAATTCGATTACAAAATTGGGATATATTTATTTTGTATTTAATTTTTTTATATTAACTACGTGAATGATAAATATTGATTTTATTTATCTTGTTAATTTAATTAATTCGAATATTCGGTTTTAATTAAAATATTTTGTAATAAAAAATAAAATAAAATTTTTTTTAATTAATTAATTTTAATTAAATAGAAAAACTTTAGATATTTTATTTTTTACAAAATATCACGTTTAAGATGATTTTTTTTAAAATTCGAATATCTTGATAAAACATGAGAATTAATTCCAAATTTTGAATTAATTAAATGAAAAAATATTTAATCAAAATAAATTATTATTTTTCAAAAAATACGGGATGATAAATAAAATAAATAAATACATTTAATCACTACCTTAGTTGAAAAGCTAAAAAAAAATTTGTGCATTTATTAAATTTTATTTGTTACGCATTTAAACACGAAAAGATGGTTTGATAAATCAATATCTTTAAAATCGTGTACACGGAAAGATATTTGATTCTTTCAGATCGTGTGGCTTTCGAAATTAATAAATTTATTTTAATTAAACAAATTTTTATAACCCTCAAAAATATTTTAAAAATCTAAGTATGAGAGAATTTATTCACAGATAAATCCTACGGTTTTCGTCACCAGTTTGTAAGCGATGTAATTAAATCCTGCGTGTTGGCAGTAAGACCTTCCTCCCTATCAGACAGATTAATTGTGGTATTGTCAGTACAAACCTCCTTTAGGGATAATTCTGGATACTTGTAAGTGTGGATCACTTTTTCATCTGAAGAGTTTATTGCGAAACGATTAATTTGGGATTAGGTGATGGTTAACGCTTAGCTGTATATTATAGTGTACTCTCCATCTGATTCACTACTATTATATACTGGACCGAAACTATGTCAGCTACTTAATTTTACTTGGTATGATCAGTTGCCTAGATAGTAAAATTAAAACAAAATTAGCCTGTCTGATCTTATGAAGAAAAGTAGACGTCCTCCCATTGAGACATGCTATTCTCAGGTTACCAGGCTGCTGGCAAATTAATTTTAAAATGGTAGAAAAAACTAAATTCAAATGAATTCAAAGTTTTGCTCGTCATAATTAATAGTATTTTAATTATGTGATTCTCAGGATTAAAATGACTTTTAACCCACTCGCTTCCATTCTCAAAGAAAACAAAGTTACAGGACCAAATTATGTTGACTAGAAATAAAACTTGGACATTGTATTAACTGCTGAGGATTATAAATTTGTTTTAACTAGGATATGTTCACCAGTACCTAATGAGGGGGCTATCGAAAGGGAAACCCAGGCCTATCAGAAGTGACAAAAAACTGATCAGATAGCTTGCTGTTACATTTTGGCTTCAATGTCAAATGTTTTACAGCATCAGCATCAGTCTATATTCAGTGCCTATGACATGATAATGAACCTCAAAGAAATGTTTGGGGATCAAAATCGTACTGCTAGGCAGGTGGCCATGAGAACTCTAATGAATGCAAACATGGCTGAAGGTACACCAGTTAGGGATCATGTTCTAAAGATGATCAGTCTTCTAAATGAACTAGAGATCCTTAGAGCTAAAATTAACGGGAAAACCCATGTTGATATCGTACTCCAGTCACTGCCTGAAAGTTTTAAGCAGTTCTGCCTAAACTATTCTATGAATAAGCTCAGCTGGACACTGGCAGAACTTCTTAAGAAACTTCAAGCAGCCGAGGGTGTTCTTAGGAAGCCAAGTTCTGTGAATGTGGATCAGAAAAGTTCTTCCTCTAAGCCAAAAGATAAGAAGAAGAAAAAAGTTTAGACACAGGAAAACATAAGTCTAAAAGCAGTTAAGGGATCAAAAGCTAGTGTGATGAAGCCGAGAGGCAAGTGCCATCACTGAAATCAGTTTGGGCATTAGAAAAAGCAGTGTTCGATTTTTCTCAATAAGCAGAACAAATAAGGTAATTTCTGTTTACTAGTTGTTGAAATATGTTTAGCGATGTTATCTACTAGTACCTGGTGTGTAGATATGGGAGCCACTGATCATGTCTACAATTCTTTGCAGGGGTTCTAGGAAACTAGGTAGCTTAGTGATGGAAAAATCTACCTACATATGGGTAATAATTTAAGGGTAGCAGCAGTTGTAATAGAAGATGTCACTCTCAGTTTTAGTAGAGATAAGATACTACTTCTAAAAGATTATCTTTATGTACATTCGATTAAAAAAAATTTAATTTCAGTCTCAAGTTTAATAAAGAACAAATATTCTGTTCATTTTGGTGACTCTATCATTGTGAAAAAAAATAAACATTTTTTTGTTCTGTTACATTAGTGTATAATCTGTATGTTGTATCCCCTATCTATCCTACACTGCAACTAACTGAAATGAATAACACATCTACTTTACCATATAAAAGAAAGTTTCCTTCTTTAATGAACTAAACGTTTCTTTGGCACTTATGCTTGGGTCATATTAATCTAAAAAGGATAAACAGACTGGTAACAGATGGACCTTTAAGCTCATTGAAAGTGGAGGCACTTCCAGTTTGTGAATCTTGCTTAGAGGGTAAGATGACCAAGAGACCCTTTTCGGCCAAATGCTATAGAGCTAAATAACCGTTGCAGCTGGTTCATTCTGATGTGTGTGGTCCTATGACAATCCGGGATAGAGGTGGCTTTGAGTACTTTGTTAGTTTCATT
>JAUMHN010424639.1:0-12878 GCA_032360265.1 Heliamphora ciliata
AGGGAGAAACCCTTTCTTGAAATCCTACATGCTAAAACGAGCAAGGATATCATCGATATACTTTTCTTGTGATAAGCCCAACATCATTTGTTTCTAATCTCGCACAAGCTTGATCCCAAGGATGTGACTGGCTTCTCCCAAGTCTTTTATATCGAACTACTCAGATAACCATATTTTAACCGTAGATAATGACCCACATCATTTTCCATGAGTAAGATATCGTCTACATAAAGTACTAAGAAGATCACCACACTTTCGTCACGCTTCTTGTACACACAGGACTCATCCGACTTTGAACAAAACCATAAGATTTTACAGCTTGATCAAACCGAGTGTTACAAGACCTCGATGCCTGCTTAAGTTCATAAATAGATCTCTTAAGTTTACACAACATGTGTTCCTGGTCATTTGTTATGAATCCGTCTGGTTGTATCATATAGATACATTCGTCAGGACTTCCGTTAAGGAAAGCTGCCATGACGTCATTTGCCAGATTTCGTAATCGAAATGTGCGGTAATGGATAAAAGAATTCAGATAGGTTTAAGCATGGCTACCGGTGAAAAGGTTTCCTCATAGTTGATCCCTTCTTTCTGAGTGAATCCTTTAGCAACAAGCCTAATTTTGAAGGTTTCAACCTTCCCATCTACTCCTCTCTTCTTTTTGTAGATCAACTTGCATCCAATGAATTTTATCTCTTCGAGTGGTTCTATAAGTTTTCAGACCTGATTAAAATATATAGATTCTATTTTCGAATTCATAGCCCTTTGCCAAAGATCTGTATCTTTGTCTTGTAGTGCTTCATTGTAGTTACAGGGCTCGGTATCCAGTTCTGTCAGGATCTGTCAAAAGACTCTCCCAAGAACATATATCGATCAGGTTGATGAACAACCCTCCATTATGACGAGGCACTACCTGTGTCTGTGCACTAGCAGTAACAAGCTGTGCAGAATCTGAATCCTATGCATCAGCACCCTGTTATTGATTTGCACCTATCCCGATAATCCTCCCACTACGATGAGGTAATGGAATATCAGTAACTCGTTATTCCTCTTCCGTTCTACTAGTATTTTCTCTTACTTTTTTTAGAACAATATTGCTTTTGGGCTTGTGATCCATAATATAATCATCTTCTAAGAATTGGGCATTGGTGCTAACAATGACCTTTTGATCTTTAAGATTATAAAATAGACCACCCTTCGTTCTCTTGGGATATCTCACAAAAAAATAGACTTCCATCCTCGGTTCCAACTTACTCGCGTTCTCTTTCAGCACATGTGCTGAACACCCCCAAATTCGAATGTGTTTCAAACTAGGCTTACGCTTGGTCCATAATTCTGTGGGAGTAGAAGGTACTGACTTAGAAGGTAGCAAGTTCAGAATGTAAGCTACTGTTTCTAAAGCGAGTCCCCAAAACAAATCTGGTAAACCTGAATAACTCATCATTGACCTTACCGTCTCCATAAGAGTTACATTCCTTCTTTTGGCTATACCATTCTCCTGTGGAATGCCAAGTGCAGTCAACTGGGATGTAATGCCCTCTGATGATAAGTAGTCCTTAAACTCTCTAAAGAGGTATTCTCCACCACGGTCGGATCGTAGTGATTTGATACTTTTATCCAGACGCTTCTCTGCCTCCGCCTTGAATTCTTTAAATTTCTCAAAGCATTCAGACTTACGGTGCATCAGGTAAATGTGTCCATACCTTGAGTAGTCATCAATGAAACTGACGAAGTACTCAAAGTCATATCTAGCCCGGATTATCATAGGACCACACACATTAGAATGAACTAACTCCAACGGTTCTTTACCTCTATAACCTTTGGCCGAAAATGGCCTCTTGGTCATCTTACCCTCTAAGTAAGATTCACAGACAGTAAGTGTCTCTACTTCTAATGAACTCAAAGGTCCATCTGCTACTAGTCTGTTTATTCTTTTTAGATTAATATGACCTAAGTGTAAGTGCCAAAGAAATATTTGGTTCATTAAAAAAGAAAACTTTCTCTTATATGGTAATATAGATATATTATTCGTTTCAGTCAGTTGTAATGTAGGAGAGATTGGAGTAATAATATAAAAATCATCCACCAATGTACCAGAACTGATAACCCGTTTATTATCCTTAATAACTGCAGAGTTATTAAAATAAACTAAATATCCGTTTTTAGGCAATCCAAAAACAGAAATTAAGTTTCTTCTAATGGCAGGTACATAAAGACAATCTCTCAATATTAAAACCTGATCCCTACCAAAATTGAGAGTGACATCTCCTACTGCAACTGCTGTTACCTTTGTATTATTGGCCATATGCAGGTAAATCTCTCTATCACTAAGTTGTCGAATTTTCTGGAACTCCTGCAATGAATTGCAGACATGATTAGTTGCTCCCGTATCTACACACCAGGTACCGATAAATAATACCGCTAAATATGTTTCCATAACCAGTGAATAGAAATTACCCTATTTGTTCTGTTTTCTAAGAAATACTGGACATAACTTTTTGCAGTGTCGGATCTGGTTGCAGTGAAAACATCTGCTTTTCGACTTTTTAACACTAGTCTATGGCCCACTAACTACCCTGAAAATCGTGTCCCCCTGTTTCTGAACCTTTTTCTTCTTCATGCCTTCCGGTCCCGACGAAGAATTTTTTTTTGAAACAGACACATTTTCTGATATTGAAGAAATATCATTTGTAGTTAAAACTATATCCCAGTTACATTTTCAGTCAACAAAATTTGGTCCCGTTAGTTTGTTTTCTTTGAGTATTGAAACCAGTGGGTTGAAATCTATCTTAATTATGAGAATTACTTAATTAAAAAATCATTAATTATGATGAGTAAAACTTTAAATTCATTTTAATTTGGTTCCCTCTACTATTTTAAAATAATTCTCCAGCAGTCTAATTACCTGAGAATAGCATGCCACGATGGGTGGACGTCTACTATTTTTCATCAGACCAAACAGGTCAATTCTTTTTAATTTTACTATCTAAGCAACTGACCATGTCAAGTAAAATTAAATAGATGACATAACTTTGGTCCAATATATAATAGCAGTGACTCAGTTGAAGAAAATACTATTATATACAGCTAAATGTTAACCATCACCTAATCCTAAATTAATCGTTTTGCAATGAACCCTTCAGTTAGAAAAATAATCCACACTAACCGTTATCTAGAATTATTGCTAAAGGAGATTTGTATTGGCGATACCGCAATTAATCTGTCCGTTGGGGAGGAAGACCTTATTGTCGACGCGCAGGGTTTAATTACATCGCCTACAAACTAGTGATAGAGACCCCAGGATTTATTTGTGAATAAATTTTCTCTCCCACTTAGATTTTTAAAATATTTTTTAGGGTTATAAAAATTCATTTAATTAAAATAAATTTATTAATTTTGAAAAACACACGATCTGAAAGAATCAAATATCTTTCCGTGTACACGATTCCAAATATTCTGGTTTATCAAACTATTTTTTCGTGTTTAAATGTGTAACAAATAAAATTTAATAAATGCACAGTTTTTTCTGTAACTTTTCAGTTAAGGTAGTGATTAAAGACATTTATTTATTTTATTTTTCGTTTCACATTTTTCGAAAAATAATAATTTATTTCGATTAAACATTTTTCCATTTAATTAATACAATAAAAGGAATTAATTCTCACGTTTTTTCAAGATATCTTATTTTTAAAAAAATCGTCTTTAAACATGATATTTTGTAAAAAATAAAATATCTCAAGTTTTTTCATTTAATTAAAATTAATTATTTAAAAAAATTTAATTTTATTTTCTATTACAAATATTTTAATTAAAATCAAAATTTTAAATTAATTAAATTAACAGGATAAATAAACTAATATTTATATCATCCACGCAGTTAATATATAAAAAATAAATTAAATGCAAGATAAATAAAAATATCCCGATTTTATGATCAAATTGAAACTTTAAAGAGTTTCAGTTTCTGTTTAAAGATAAGCTGAAACAGTTCAATCTTTATCAACTTTCTGTATTCTGTTTGTATCAGAATTCTTTGATTCTATTATTTTATTGTTTATTTGCAATCCTCTTGCACTTGAAACACTTTGATCGAAACAGTGTTTGGGTTTTGAGAATCCAAAAACCAATCAAACACCTGGGATTGCCACAGCTATTGGGACGCTTCTTGTTTGGATAAAAAAAAATATCAGCGCATGCTTTTTAAAAGGAACACAGCTGTTACTTTTTTTTTTTTTAAATCTTGCGCCGCTAGGAGTCCTGTGCGCCACTGTTGCTGCACAGTTTGGGAATTTCGGAATAGGCTTGGGAATAGCGCCCAGCGCTGTGAACTGCTGCGGTGCTTTTTTTGGATTTTTACGCCACTATTTGCTGAAAACCAACCACTGTTGGGCCACAAAATTCGGAATTGATCCACTGTTTGCATAGGAAATCGGCTTGCGCCACTTGGATTGGCGCTGTACAGCGCCTGTTTCCTTCATTAGCTTTGCTTGGAAACCGCGCCTGTTGTGCATATGTGCTGCGCCACAGTGTTTAAAAAAAAAACTATTTGTACTTGCTGGAAACGGCAGCTTCAGTTTTGGATTTGAAGCTTCAAAAGCTTCTGTGAATGGAAACGTGGCTAACCGCTTGCATGGAAAATAGCTTCAGTTTTTTGCTTTGGAATTGCCGAAATTTGCTTGAGACTTATTTATTTATTTATTTATTTATAAATCTCAAATCATAAAAAATTCACGATCCATCTTAAAAAAAAAAATCCAAGTGCCACCACCTTGTGTTCTTCACCTTGGTCTTCATTCTTTTTAATTTTTTTTTCAATTACAAAAAATCAAAAAAAAAAGAACTAGAAACCAAAAAACAATAATTATTGCATTGATCCTATACCTCCGTAGAGTTCACAATCAATTAATCTATCACAGTCAACTACCGTGATTAAAAAAAATTAAATCATCATCTACACATTCAATCAAATATAAAAAAATAGATTATCATAAAATTGAAATTTAGAACGCCTACAAAATAAAGTTAGCACAGTTCTAAATCTATCCGGTCCCGATAAACCATAAACAAAAAATAAAGCGGTTCTGATACCAATTTGTTGGAGGCAATACTGCCAATATCATTATTTTGTAAAACGATTTTCGGTAAAAAATTAACTGGACTAGCAAACGTCGAAACGAGCTCCAAATAAAATTTTAACGTCAAACAATTAAAAATAAACCCATGCAACTAAAGTTAATTTAGATGAACGCCTCTTGTCAATCTAATCTTCAACTACGACTTGATTTCGAGTTGAAACTCCAGTCAGATCTTCTGCTGTATTCTCTTACGCGATCCTCGAACGTAGTGTGGGTTACGATCCTCCAATAACTCGTACCGGCAGAACCCCGATATATTTAAGTTTTTGAAAAAAAAAATATATCTCAATAATGATATATGATATATGAACTATCAATCTCAAACTGGTTCAGCCTACCCACGTATGTATAGGGCTGCAGCAGGCACTTGGGGAGTAATTATGAGTTAGACTTCTAGTAGAACATAAATATCTACCAGCGGTTTCGGCAATTAAAGAAAGACGCATAGCGATATCTGCAATTATGAAAAACCAGCAGTGATTTCTGTAATTTCTATAAAGCACTGAATCACAGTATACACCATTAAAGAACTATAATTACACTCTGACCCATAATCTCAAGACCTTCTTGCATTGAGCTCCTGTTATTAAATACTTACCATTTCTCCCCACGTTAAGATTTTTGATACCCGCAAATTAAATTTAGTTATTGACAATTTAATTTAATCGCCATCTTGATATTCCTTAAGCCATTCTGCTTAATTTTTTTAACCGCCGGATAATTAAATCCACCTGTAGGGTTTGGTCCGGTCAAAACTTATAAGTATCCTTAAGGGAGTATCGTCAATCCCAATCTTCAGGACATGAATTCCATCAATAATTAATATTTGCCATATAAATAATACCGTTATTTAACTCACTGTAAATATAGACCCATATAAGTTCGCACCCTCTAATGAATCAAAACAACGAATATTTAATATATGTAAATTAATAAATATTTTAGGATTAAAAGAATAAGCACTATTCATAATAATCTTGGAGTGTGAATTAATTTATATAGTCAGTAGTCAGTACTAAATTAATTAGCCCAAATGTCCCGTTCAATATATACAAAGTACACTGGCACAGAGAGTCGAAACAATAGACGACGCTATTATCTGTTCCCCGTAAATAAGACAGGCCTACTAAAACTCTGTACCACAGTCATACCGATGGTATGCCCATTTCCATATAAACTGTGAACATAAAACTTATATTCTGTAAGAACCTAAAATCTTATCTTCTGTGTGTAAGCCGTACTCTACACACCAGATTAAATATTATACAGAATATTAGATATCCATGCATAACAAAGAAATAATATACATATATTGCTCATAAAGATTCTCATAAAATAGAAAACTAATTTTATTAAAATAAAATTAAATATTAAAAATATGATTTTTAGTATATCAACCCTAACAGGTCCGTCTCTTCTGCTCGGAGTCGCTCCAGGGCCGTGTCTTCTTCTTTTGGCAGCGGTAGCGATGACGACATTGAGAGGCTCTTCGAGGAGATTTGCTCGGATGAGGCCGGTTCTTCTTCTCGCCAGGTCCTCCAGAGACATTCTTGAGAGAGAGAGAGCCCCCCCTCCCCACTTACTTTTACATTTTCATTTACTTTTTATGGGCTTGTGTGCCCTAGTTTGATACATTTACGGGCCTACGTGCCTCGATTTGATACATTTATGGGCATGCGTGCCCCAGTATACATTTTGATACACCTTACTACTTTTTGATGTGTTTTTGTGCCATTTATTACTTCACATGTTTATTCATTTGCATGGCTTTCCTTTATTTGTTGCTCAAACTGTCTCGGATGCATAAATCAAATGCCACAATTTGTACAGATCACACAATCTGTGAACTGATACACACCTGCCATAATCAGACATGGCAGCTGCTAGAATACAACATGGCGGTCGCCATTTTTCACAAATGCTTACATGGCAGTTGCCAGTTACGACATGGCGGTCGCCTGGTCAAAGAGCTGATGTCACTGTACTATGCTTTTTAGAGTTGGCGGTCGCCAGCTCCAAGGTGGCGGTCGCCTCATTAAACGTGTCTTTTGCCAAAATTTTGATATTTTGCCCTTTCCTGCCTTATAAAAAATAGCCCTAGAGGCCCCATTTCTATTACTCTGATCCAGATTGCTAATTCCCTTTCTTCATTGATTGAGGCATCGTCCCATATCGAACATTTGAACTTTGCCCCTTTCGGCCTTAATGCCCTTTTCTCACTAAGGACCGTGAAGATTAACAAACCTTTACTATCAGCTGCTACACAACTGTGTGATCCGCAGTCTCACGCCTTTTGATTTGGCCTTGAAGAACTATGTCCCATTGTGGAGGAGTTTACCGCTATTTTAGATTTAGCACCACGGAGCTCCGTTGTTGTTCCCACTTTCTTTCTCTCGACTCGACAGCAGGTGATACAGCTTTATGGTCTATCTAGGATGGAGGCCTCTCTTCTAACACAGGACGACTGTCTCGACATACCTTGGATCGTTGATAGATTTCGTCCTACTAGTGACCTCAGCGACCTCGACTTTCAGCTACGACGACGCTATGCACTTTGCTTATATCTTCTTGCCCTGTATCATCTTGTCCCTCCTGATGAGCAGGTTAACTGTGCATTGGTTGACATTGCTGGTTTGATGTGGATGGGGAATGATTTTGTACCACTTGTCTTGGCCGAGACATTGCTGGGTTTAGTTGTCGTTCATCGTGGTGAGACCACTACCTTTGCTGGCAGCCTTTTATTTCTTCAGGTAAGCTCAACATCTTTGCTCTTCACCAAACCTTCCGTCACACTACAAAGCCTCTCTCTTACTATTCTAACTTTTACTACAGATTTGGCTGATGGAGAAGGTAAATCTTGTGCAGAAACCACCCACTAATAAACACAGTGCTGTAGCTTTCCTTTACCGCCCCTACTATCAGATATGCAACACCGAGGCAGCCTGGCGACAGTACCTTTCTTCCCTGACTGGCCCAGATATCACCTGGCAGTGCCCCTGGTGGCGGATTCCTGCCATGACTCTGACTACTATGGATTACCCTGGTGTTTTACTGATTGGTCTTCGTCAGACTACCTTCTACTACCCACATAGGATCATGTGGCAGTTTGGGCGAAGCCAGATCATTTTTTCCAGTGTTCGAGGTCATCTATTTTCTTCTGCACTGTGGGCTCCATTTCTAGCACAATATCAGGATGCCTGGCCATTTTGCTCACTGATAGAGATGCAGGAACTGCAATGCCCCGAGCTTTCTGACGAGTACAAGACGTGGCTGATGCAGGATCAGGAGAGGAAAGATAGAGAAGAGGGGAAACATGCGGCAAAGAGGAGGAGGACTTGAGAATTTCTGCTTTGTTTTGAAAAATTTCACAACATTTTTTTTTGTAAAATTTGGGACTTATGTGCCCTTCTTTTCAAAAACTTTGTAATTCTAAATCGAAGTAATGAAAACTCCCGCTTTATGTTCAAGATGGTTCAAATTTATTCAAAAATTTTCAATGACTTCATTATCAAAATTTAAAAACAAATTTGCACTGGTCTTACTTATATTCAAAAATGGTTTAGAACGCAGAGAGTAGCCGGCCTGCTCAAAAAAAAGCTGTCTACGTATCCCAAAAAGATGGAATCAGGCCATAACGTAGTTCGTGATCGGTTTTCACTTGGGTATTGACACTCTCCTTTTTGTGATGCCTTAGCTTTTGCCAAGGTCGCCCTTTCGAGTTTTCGGCCTTGCGGGCTGCTCTAACTTTCTCCTAAGTTGCCATTTTGGTTTTTAACTCAGTGAGCTTTTATTTTCTCTTTATTTTTACCTCAAGGATAGTGCTTTTTGAGCTGATCGAGGTTAACTGGAGTGGAGAATAAATTTTCATCCAAATTCATAATAATGACTGCGCCGCCAGTCATGATGGTTTTGATGAGAAACGGTCTGGACCAGTTTGGCTTGAACTTGCCTCTTGGGTCAAAGATAGGAGCTCTGATTTCCTTAATAACCAAATCTCCTTCTCTAAGGTCCTAGGTCTTGACCTTCTTGTTGAATGCTCGAGCTATCCGCCTTTGATACCCTTGTATATGAAATAGTGCTTGCAGTCTTCTTTCATCAAACAAGAGCAATTCCTCCATCCGGTTCTTTTGCCATTCTACTTTCGAGATATCAGCTTCGGCCATTACTCTTAGTGAAGGGATTTCCACCTCAATGGGAAGCATGGCTTCCATCCTGTACACTAAAGAGTATGGCGTAGTTCCTGTTGAAGTTCCGATTGACGTCATGTATCCCCAAAGTGCAAATGGTAGATGTTCCGGCCAATCCTTGTGTGAGTTGATTGTCATTTGTAGAATTTTCTTGATATTCTTGTTTGCTGCCTCGACTGTTCTATTGGTCTGCGGTCGATATGGTGAGGACTTGTGGAATATTATTCAGTATTCCTCGAAAAGATCCAAGACCTTCCCTTGAAAATATGAACCATTGTCTGAGATGACCTCATGTGGGACTCCGTACCAGCAGATGATGTTCTGCTTAATGAACTTGGTAACATGAGAGGCTTTCAATGTTGAGTAGGAAGTGGCTTCTACCCACTTAGTAAAGTAATCAATGGCCACTAAAATGAAATCGTGTCCATTCGATGCCTTCGGTGTCACCTTGCCGATCACATCGATGCCCCATACTAAGAATGGCCACGGTGACGTCAGGTTATACACCTGAGATAGGGGAACGCGCATAAGGTTTGCGTGAATCTGACACTTATGACATCTCCGTACGAACTGTATGTAGTCTGTCTCCATCCAAAAGTATCCTTGTCATAGGATTTTCTTTGCTAACATGTTTCCACTCATGTGCGGCACACAGACTCCCGCGTGTATCTATTTCATCAACTCTTATCTTTCTTCAATGTTGACACATAGCTTATGGACCCCAGAATGTTCTCGTTTGTATAGTCTCCCCCCACAGATGACGAACTGTGCGAATAATCGTCGTATTGCTCTCTTATCCTTTTTGTTGGTAAACTTGGGATATTCTCCTTTCTCCATAAAGTTTTGGATGTCAAAATACCATGGAAGGTCGTCAATGCTTTCCTCGATTGCGGTCGTTGTCTCATATACCGGCTTTCTCTTTTGTTCAATTATCAAAGGCCTCGTTCTGACCCCGAATGATATGTCAATCATGGATGCTAGGGTAGCTAGTGTGTCGGGGAACTTGTTCTGCAACTTTGGCACATGGGTAAAGATCACTGATTCGAAACACGGTATCAATTTCTCTAGCTCTTGATGGTAGAGAATCAAGGTTTGTTCCCTGACCTTCCATTCTCCTCTTGCTTGCGAAACCACCAGCGCTGAATCTCCAATGACTTCTAACTTTCTTGCCCCTAATTCCAAGGCTACCTCAATCTTGTTAAACATGCTTCATACTCAGCTTGATTGTTTGTTACTCCAAAATTGAGCTTCAATGACAAGGGGACGTGTGATTCGTTAGGAGTGACAAGGAGGACTCCTATTCCATAGCTATATTGATTGGATGCACCATCAAAATATAGAGTCCACTTGTTATCCCTGACTTTTATCAACTATTCGTCAAGAAACTAGAACTCTGTGTCTTCGCCTCCTTCAATTGGTTGATCGGTCAGGAATTCTGCCACTGCTCTACCCTTGACTGACTTTCGGGTGACACATTGAAGATCGAACTCTGACAATAACAACAACTATCGAGCCAATCTTTCTGTTAATACCGGCTTTTCAAACAAGTACTTCAATGGGTCCATCTAAGAGATGATATTCATTGTGAAAGATAGCATGTAATGCCTCAGCTTTCGAAAAGCCCAAACTAAGGCCCAACATGTCTTTTCCAGTGGTGTGTACCATATTTTTAATCCCGTCATCTTCTTGCTTAAGTAGTAGACAGCCTTTTCGATTCCAGTTTCACCCTCTTACACCAGCATACATCCTATACCCGAGTCAGCTACTAATAGATAGAGAATCAGTGGCCTATCAGGTTCGGGAGGAACTAGAACTGGTGGATTTTGCAGATACTGTCGTATGGCATCAAAGGCGTCTTGGCATTTTTGATCTCATTTGAACTCAACTCCTTTCTTTAGTAGATGGAAGAGCAGCTCACAAGTAGTTGTCAGTTTTGCGATGAATCGACTGATAAATTGTATTTTACTCAAAAAGCCCATGACTTCTCGCTCAGTCTTTGGAAGAGGCATTTCCAAGATTGCCTTGATATTTGAAGGATTGACTTCAATGCCTCGCTGGGTGATCACAAATTTAAGCATCCTTTCGGCAGTGACCCCAAAGGCACACTTTTGTGGATTGAGTCGCATCTTATATTTATGAATCCTTTCAAAGAACTTTCGTAGTATTGTGATGTGATCATCCCGATCCTTTGACTTGGCTATCATATCGTCCACTTACACCTCGACCTCCTTATGTATCATGTTATGCAGTAAAGTAGTGGCGACCCTCTAATAGGTTGCCCCTGCATTTTTCAAACCAAACGGCATTACATGATAACAATAGGTGCCCCAAGATGTAGTGAATGTTGTCTTTTCTCTGTTCTCGGGATCCATCAGAATCTGATTGTACCTAGAGAAGCCATCCATGAATGACAACAAGGCGTGTCCCGCTATACTGTATACTAAGACGTCAATGTGTGGTAGTAGAAAATGGTCTTTCGGGCTAGCCTTGTTGAGGTCCTGAAAATCCACGCAGACTCGGATATGTCCGTGCTTCTTTAACACCGGCACGATGTTGGCTACCCATTTTGGATACTCAGTTACCATGAGGAATCCTGCATTAATCTATTTAGCCACTTCCTCTTTGATCTTCAAAACCCATTCTAGCCGAATTCGTCTTAATTTTTGTTTGACCGGTTTGGCATCAGGGTATAAGGGGATATGGTGCTGGACAATGTCAAGATCAATTCTGGACATTTCCTCGTAAGACCATACAAACACATCCTTGAATTCTTTTAATGGAGTAATTAATTGTTTTTGTTCAACTAAGGATAAAGAAGAACCAATTTGCACATTTTGTGGGTTAACTTCATTACCCAGATTTATTGAAAAAATTTCTTCAATTATTGGTTGGACACGCATTTCTTCTCTTTTTATTAAAAGTTTTATTTCTTTGGGGATACCCCCGTCGAATTTAAAATCGTCGGAAAGCATATGAAATAAATCAAACAAAGTAGAGTAACAAGAAATTTCGTTCATTTCATTAAAAGCAGAAGGAATTACAAACTCGACAGTAAAAGCAGGGAGAGAAGCATCAACAGACGTGCCCTCGACTATTGACTTCGACTCAAACTCGGACTCAGGGCAGATGACCTGCATATTACAAGACTCGATGGTCCAATTCTTCACTTTCTTTGCAGTCGCATCGATGATGAGTTTGGTGCAGTCTACAGGTGCGCTGAAACCCATCACGAAATAGTTTGGGTCAGTTACATGCAGATTAGCCATCTTCTCATTAAACAGCATCCCCATGTCAGTACCATCGAGCTTGTCGACCCATCTTCTTCTCGAAGCTTCTCATCTTTCTCTTCCCCTTTAACTGTCTTTTCCTCTTCTGAATCAAACAACTGATGGCCAAAAAAGATCTCCAACCCTGACAGCTTTTGATTGGTTTCTTCGTCAATCCATGGCTCTGGAAAGCCACAATACGGAAAATCCTCCCCTTTCTTGACGAAGTGCCCATTGAGCGTCCTAGAATAATTGGCCTTTCGTCCCCTTCTAGGCCCTTCCAGATCTTC
>JAUMHN010424650.1:0-12876 GCA_032360265.1 Heliamphora ciliata
TGTATGTATATCATTTCTTTGTTATGCATGGATGTCCGATATTCTGTATAGTATTTAATCTGGTGTGTAGAGTACGATTTGCACACAGAAGATCAAATTTTGGATTCTTGCAAAATATAAGTTTTATGTTCACAGTTTAGATGGAAATGGACATACCATCGGTATGACTATGGCACAGAGTTTTAGTAGTTCTTTCTTAATTTCGGGAAACAAATAATAGCGTCGTCTATTGTTCTGACTCTCTGTGCCAGTACACTTTGTGTGTATTGAACGGAATATTTATGGTAATTAATTTTATACTGACTATATAAATTAATTCACACCTCAAGGTTATTATGAAGAATGCTTATCCTCTTAATTTTAAAATAATTATTTATTTTCATTTATTTAATAATCGTTGTTTTGATTCATTAGAGGGTACAATCTTATATGGGTCTATATTCCCGGTGAGTTGGATAGCGATATTATTTATATGGAAAATATAAATTATTGACAGAATCCACGTCCCAAAAGATCGGGATTGACGATACCCCCTTAAGGAAGCTTATAGGTTTTGACCGGGCCAAATTCTGCAGGTAGATTTGATTATTTGGCGGTCAAATAAGTTAAGCGGAAGGGCTTAAGAAATATCAAAATATCGATTAAATTGAATTGTTAGTTATTAAATTTAATTGGCGGGTATCGAGAATCATAACGTGGGGAGAAATGGTAAGCATTTAATAATAGGAGCTCAATGCAAGAAGGTCTTGAGATTATGGGTCATAGTGCAATTATAGTTCTTTAGTGGTGTGAATTGTAATTTAATATTTTATGAAAATTACAGAAATCGCCGTGCCTTCTCCTAATTGCAGAAACTGTTGGTAGGTATCTGTGTTCCATTGAAAGTCTTACTCATAATTACTCTCCAGATCCCTGCTGTAGCCCTATATAAATGCGAGTAGGCTAAACCAGTTTTACATTGATATATCTTAATTTGCCTTTCAAGACTAAAGATATTTGGATTTTGTCGGTACGAGTTCTCGATAGTTCGTAGCCCACACTACGGTCGAAGATCGCATAAGGGAATACAGTAGAAGATCTGATAAGAGTTTCAACTCGGAATCAAATCGTAGTTGAAGAATTAATCGACAAAAGGTATTATTCTAATTAACTTTGGTTGCACGGGTTTTATTTTGATCGTTCGTCGTCAAAAGTTTTATGTGGAGGCCGTTTCGGCGTTTGCCCGTCCAGTTAATTTTTTTACCAAAAATCATTTGCAAAAATAATGTTCTTGGCAGTTTTGCCTCCAACAGTTTCTTCATCGAAGGTGCATATTTGAAGTTTAACCTCCTCTCACTTGACTCTTCCACGGGTTTTCGATGGTTAATTCATCCACTGTTCAGCCCTCACAAACAATCCCTAAGAGATGCAAATCTCCAAAAACAAGTTACCATATCAGTTAAAATATTTTTTCCAAACACCAAAGCATCCCTAGAAGTAGGAGGAAGAAGGCCAACAAGCATTGAAACTGTTGTGCTTTTTATTGCTCTATTATGTCCATCCACAGACTAATCACCTCTCACTTGCCTCTTCTGCGAGTCTTCAATGATCAGGTCTCCTTCTTCCATGCCTTTGTCGGGGGCCCTCCTGTTGTGCCCTCAAGGGAGTCATTTTCATCCCAACTTAACCATCACATGTGCATTTATGCCGATCTTATAAACCATGGTCTTCCGATTAGCTCCCTTCTAACCCTTCATTTAGTTCATGCTCAGTCCCCAAGGACTCACCATTATGTCTCCCTTCACCGAGTTCAGATTCAGGCTTCAAGGGCTCATCATCACGTCCCCCTTCTATCCCTTCATCTAGTTCAGGTTCGGGCTTCAAGGGCTACTCATCATCACGTTCCCTTTTTATCCTTTCGTCCAGTTCAGGTTCGGACTTCAAGGGCTCATCATCATATCCTCCATCCATCTCGTAATCTTTATCGGCCATTTCTGCAAAACTGAGTAACTTTTCTCTTGCTTTACTTCTTACTCTATTCCCTTTTTACTGATTTCTCTTGATTTTCACCTCTAACTTCTCTTGCAGATTTGGCTGATGAATAAGACAAACCTCACGCAGAAGCTAGCCACAGACAGGTACAATGCTTCGGCTCTCCTCTATCGCCCTTATTATCAGATATGCACCACTGAGATGGCTTGGAGGCAGTATCTTTCCTCTCTTACGGGAGCAGACATTGCCTGGTAGTTCTCCTGGTAGAGGATTTCCACTATGACTTTGACTACTATGTACCATCCTGGCGTTCTGTTGATTGGCTTACGATAGTTTACTTTCTGTTACCCACACCGAATCATGCGGCAGTTCGGTCGCAGTCAGATTGTGTTCCACGGTGTTCGAGGTCGCTTGTACTCATCTTCACTTCAGGCCCCATTTTTGGCGAAGTATGAGGAGGCTTGGCCATCTTGCTCCCTGATGGAGATGCAGGAGCTACAGTGCCCGAAACTCCCTGACAAGTGCAAGGCATGGCTGATCTAAGACTGAGAGAAACGAGACAAGGAGAAAGAAAGACAAGCAGCGAAGAGGAGGAAGATTTGAGGAACTTGCTTTATTTTTCAAATTTCATAGCTTTCTTTTTATTTTATTATCTTTTAGAGTTTGGGACTTGCGCGCTTGCCTTTTTTTTAAAACCTTGTAACTGATGCTGAAAATGAAGTATTCTACCTTTATTTCGAAAAAAAGATTTGCATTTATCTTAAGTTTTTTGATTTTTACAATGTGAATGGCTTTATTAACAAAATTGAAAGACAAATTTACATTGATCTAACTTGGATTCAAAACTGGCTAAAACAAAGAAAGTGGCCGAACTTCTTAAAAGAAGCTGCCAACGTATCCCAAGAAAGTAGAATCAGGCCTTAACGTAGTTCGAGTTCGGTTTACTCTCGGGTATTAACACTCCTCTTTTGTGAAGCCCTAACTTTTGCCAAGGTCGTTTTTTCGGATTTTTGGCCTTGTAGGCTGCTCTAACTCTTGCCTGGGCTGCCTTTTTTATTTTTAACTGAGCGAGGTTTTATTTTATTTTATTTTTCTCTCAAGGGTAGTATTTCTTGAGTTGGTACAGATTGATCAGAGTGGAGAACATATTGCCAGCCAAATCCATGATAATTACCGCACCACCGGTTATGATGGTTTTGATAAAAAATGGCCCGAACCAATTTGGCTTGACCTTACGCCTTGGGTCAAAGATAGGGGCCCGGGTTTCTTTAAGTACCAAGTCACCTTCTCTCAAGTCCCAAATCTTGACCTTCTTGTTGAACACTCTTGCTATCCTTCTTGGTACCCTTGTATATGAAATAGAGCCTGTAGCCTTCTTTCATCAAACAATAACAGCTCTTCCATCCGATTTCTCTGCCATTCTGCTGCTAGAATACTGGCCTCTGCTATTACTCTTAGTGAAGGGATTTCCACCTCAATGGGCAACACAACTTCTATCCCATGCACTAAAGAATAAGGCGTAGTTCCTGTTGAAGCTCTAATCGACGTCCTGTACTCCCAGAGTGCGAACGATAGGTGTTTTGGACAATCTTTATGTGAGTTAATCATCTTTTGTAGAATCTTTTTTACATTCTTGTTTCCTGCTTCGACTGTCCTGTTGGTTTGTAGCCGATATGGTGACGACTTGTAGGCCACTATTCAGTATTCTTCAAAATGGTCTAAGACCTCACCATAGAAGTGCGAGCCGTTATCTAAGATGACTTCATGTGGGACTACGTGTTGACAAACGATGTTCTTCTTGATAAAGTTAGCAATGTGAGAGGCTTTCAATACCGAGTAGGAGGCTGCTTCCACCTACATGGTAAAACAATCAATGGCCACCAAAATGAACTTGTGCCCATTTGAAGCCTTTGGCATTACCCTGCCAATCACATCAATGCCCCATATTGAAAACGACCATGGGGATGTCAGGCTATACAGTTGGGATGCGAGAACGTGCATTAGGTTTGCATGGATCTGACACTTATGGCACCTTTACACAAACTGTATGCAATCTGTCTCTATTGTCATCAAAAAATATCCTTGTCGTAGGATGTTCTTAGCTAACATGTTTCCACTTATGTGAGGCTCGTAGACTCCTATATGTATCTCTTTCATCAGCTTTTGGCCTTCCTCACTGCTGACACATAGCTTGTTGACTCCAGAATGCCCTCATTTGTACAATTTTCCCTCGGAAATGACAAATTGGGTGGATAATCTCCTTATTGCTCTTTTGTCTTTTTTGATAGCAAACTTTGGGTATTCTCCCTTTTCCATAAAATTTTGAATGTCAAAGTACCAAGGGAATTTATCAGTGCTTTCTTCGATTATGGCTGTCATCTCGTATGCCGGCTTTCTCTTCTATTCAAATATCAATGGCGTCATCCTAACCCCGGGTGGTATATTAATCATTAATGCTAGAGTAGGCAGTGTATCGGTAAACTTGTTCTGTAATCTCAGAACACGAGTGAAAACCGCTGATTCAAAGCACGATTTCAGCTTTTCTAGCTCTTGATAGTAAAGAATTAACATTACATCCTTAACCTCCCATTCTCCTCTTGCCTGTGAGACCACCAATGCTGAGTCCCCGATGACTTCCATTTTCTTTGCCCCTTGTTCTAGAGCTGCCTCTAACCCAGCTAAGCATGCTTCATACTCAGCTTGATTGTTGGTAACTTCGAAGTTGAGCTTCAGAGATAGAGGAACACGTGATTTGTCAAGAGTAACAAGGAGGACTCCTATTCCATAGCTATACTGGTTTGATACGCCATCAAAATACAAAGTTCACTTGTCGTCATCGACTCCCATCAGCTGCTCATCAGGGAACTAGAATTCTACGTCTTTGTTTCTCTCAATTGGTTGGTCTGCTAGAAATTCTGCTACTGCTCTGCCTTTTATTGACTTTCGAGTCACGCACCTGAGATCAAACTCTGATAGTAACAACAACCACCGGGCTAGCCTTCCTATTAATGTCGATTTCTTAAACAAGTATTTTAACAGGTCCATTGGAAATTATATTCACTATGAAAGACAACATGTAATGGCTTAATTTTTGAGAGGCCCAAACCAAGCCCAACATGTCTTTTTCAATGGCGTATATCGTATCTTGGACCTAGTCATTTTCTTGTTCTAGTAGTAGACTGCCTTTTTTATTTCAATTTCTCCTTTTTATGCCAGTATGCATCCCATAGCCGAGTCAGTCATTGACAAATAGAGAATTAATGGTCTATCAAACTCAGGATGAGCCAAAATAGGTGGGTTTTACAAATACTGACGTATAGCTTCAAAGGTGTCTTGGCATTTCTGATCCCATTCAAACTTGACTCCTTTCTTCAGAAGGCGAAACAATGGGTCACATGTGGTTGTCAACATTGATATAAACCAGTTGATGAACTGTATCTTATCTACAAAGCCCTTGACTTCTCGTTCGGTCTTTGGAGGGGGCATTCCCAGGATTGCCTTGATCTTAGAAGGGTTGACTTCAATGCCTCATTGAGTAATCGTAAATTTGATCATCTTTCCAGCGGTGACTCAAAAGGCACACTTCTGTGGGTTGAGCCGCATCTTATATTTTCTGATTCTTTCAAAGAACTTCTACAACGCTATGATGTGGCCATCTTAATCTTTGGACTTCACTATCATATCATCCACATACACCTTGACTTCCTTGTGTATCATGTCATGCAGCAAAGTAGTGGTAGTCCATTGATAGGTCACCTCTACATTCTTCAAACCGAATGGCATCACACGATAATAGTAGGTGCCCCAAGGTATACTGAATGTCGTCTTTTCTCTCTCTTACAGATCCATTAGGATCTGATTGTACCTAGAAAAACTGTTCATCAATGACAAGAGACCATGCCCCACTGTATTGTCTACCAAAACGTAAATATGCGATAACGGGAAATCATTCTTTGGGTTAGCTTTGTTGAGATCTCAGAAACCTACACAGACTCAGATGTGTCTGTCTTTCTTTAGAACCATAACAATGTTGTTGGCCACCCATTTCGAATACTCGGTTACCATAAGGAATCTAATATTGATCTACTTGGTGACTTCTTATATGATCTTCAAAGCCCATTCTGGCCGAATCCGTCTTAATTTTTGTTTGACTGATTTAGCATCATGATACAAAGGGATATGGTGTTAGACAATATTAGGATCAATACCGGGCATATTCTCGTAAGGCCATGTAAAGACATCTTTAAATTCTTTTAATAAGATTATTAATTGCTCACATTCAACTAAAGATAACGAAGATCTAATTTTCACAATTTGTGGATTAGTTTCATTACTTAGATTAATTGACAAAGTTTCTTCAATTATAGGTTGAGCGTGCATTTCTTATTCTCTTTTTATTAAAAACTTTATTTCTTCGGGGACATCCCCGTCGAATTCAAAATCGTCAAAAAGTGTATGAAATAAATGAAACAAAATAGAGTAACTAGAAATCTTGTTCATTTCATTAAAGAGAGAAGGGATTGTAAGATTAAAAGCAGTGGGAGAGGAAGCACAGAAAGATGTGCCCTTGGACTCAACTTCTATCACCTCTCCAACAGTAGTAGCTCCTGCGCCGCTCCTACAGTAGCTCCGTCAGCAAAAGCAGCAGCTTGGGCTCCAGCATCAGGGACAGCCTCCGGTGCTCGTCTCCTTATTTGTCTAGAAGGTGGGGCTAGCCCATGACCCAGTGGCCCTAATAGATGTGCCTGGACCCATGCTAGCTAATCCCCATCGGGCCCTAGTACCTTGGAAGCAGGAGTCCCTGCCATCTTGAGCAATATGTCAAAGTGGCTCAAATGATCTATTCAGCGCATGCGAGCTAGAGGAGTTGCCAGAATCCAGAAGTGGTCAAATTTGAGAGACTATTGAACCACCCGCTCTCCCAGGTAGTACTCACAGCATAACAGCCACTCCAACAAGATCCGTCTCTAGAACGCATTAAGGCTACACATCAAATCGTCACTGGCTCGACCCTCCATCCCTCCCCAGACATCCCAGCAAACCTACAAAAATTCAGTAATCAATACATTGATTAGTAAATAGTGAATAGTATAATGATCAGTGCAGTAAATAGTGAACAGTACAGTGGTCAGTGCAGTGAATAGTGCAGCATAGTAAGCAGTGAACAGTGCATAAAACAATGCATAGTACAGTAAACAGTGATTAGTGAATATATAAAGCAATAAGCAATAAGTTGATAATAGAGCAAGAAATGGTATCTGGTTAGGAGTCAGTGGTTTAAGGATACCCAGAATCGCTCCAAGTCCTTCCCTCCGCTCTTCCTCCCCTTCAAATCATGGGCCCACCCAGCAGCATGAGGGACAACCAGAGGATCAACAGAGGAGTTTAGCAGGACATGAAGCTCGAGGAACTTATGGGTCCAAAGTTATAAAGAGAATATGCCAGCAAAAGAACAAATAATAGATAACAGAAGAAATGAATGAACAGTGTACAGAAATTGAAACGTACCTCCCAAACCCTCTAGTATCCCTCAATGGTGAGCTCTTGAGGGAATCAGGTTAAGGCCCTCATCGAACCATAGAGCGTGGAAAGAGCAGCTCCTCCCTAGTCATATGTGGCCACCCGGTCGAGGCAGAAGAGGGTGCCAAGGTAGTGAAGATGCACGGTATTCTTCTTGTTCGAAAATAAGGAGGAACCGAACATATATAGCAAGAAGGCATGAGCAACTCACTCGTAATGGCGAGGCTTAGTGCACTAAAAATGACGAAAGTGATCACGAAACCATATATACCTAACATGGTCTCTATCCATCTGAGCAGGTACGGTGCCCAAAAGATGCATCAGTACCTCGGTCGAGCAGGCAATGTCGGGATCAAATGGAATAGGGATGCCCCCGATGCGAATGCCAGTAAGCTTTAAAAAGTCCAATGGAGTCATGATGGCTTCAAAGGTAGAGAAATGAATGGTGTTAGTGGTGTCTAACCACCTCTCAGCTAAGGCTGTCAACCATAGCCGGTTACTGCTGGTCCTACCTAGCAAGGGTATTAATCGAGCAAATCCAGAGGCATTGATGAGGGCTTGACTGGGAGCAGAGAGAGCACCATACCCACTCTAACACCTCACCAAAAGTAGAGGAACAGAAACTGCGGACATACTAGCCAACCTGAAAAGCAGAAGATGATTAGAATATATAATAAGAGCAGTCAAATCAAGTGGAATGCAAAAAATGTGAAAGGAAAAGGAAAGCAATAAAAAACCCTAGGTTTGTGTATGTGTGATGACCTTTCGGTTTCTTTCAAACCCTAGAAGATTAGGTACCCTACACCCTGGTGCACCAGGAAAACCTTTTAACCCTAGGTTTGTGTGTGTGTGACGATCCTTCGGTTCTTTCAAGTTCTAGAAGACTAGGCACCCTAGGCCCTGGTGTGCCAGGCAAACCTTTCAACCCTAGGTTCGTGTGTGTGTTACGACTCTTAGGTTCTTTCAAGCCCTAGAAGACTAGGCACCCTAAGCCCTAGTGCACCAGGCAAACCATTCAACCCTAGGTTCGTGTGTGTGTGATGATCCTTTGATTTTTTAAAGCCCTAGAAGACTAGGCACCCTAAGCCCTGGTGCACCAGGAAATCCTTTCAACCCTAGGTTCACGTATGTGTGACGATCCTTTGATTTTTTTAAGCCCTAGAAGACTAGGCACCCTTAGCTCTGGTATGCCAGGCAAATCTTTCAACCCTAGGTTCGTGTGTGTGTGACGACCGTTCGGTTCTTTTAAACCCTAAAAGACTAGGCATCTTAAGCCCTTGTGCGCAAGTAAATCTTTCAACCTTAGGTTCATGTGTGTGTGACGATCATTTGATTCTTTCAAGTCTTAGAAGACTAGGCATCCTAAGCCCTAGTGAGCCAGAAAAATTTTTATTCTAAACCCCCTTAGATTTTATGTTTTTCTAAATAATAATAATAATAATAATAATAAAAATGAAAAAACCACCCCTTTAGATTTTGTGATTTTCTAAAAAATAAAAATAGAAACCACCCCCTAGATTATGTGATTTTCTAAAAAAAATAAAAATGAAAAATCACTCACTGTTTGCATCATAATCCTAATCCTAGTGTCTTTACGTCTTGTCCATATCTCTTTTGCATAGGTACCTAGCTAGTTTCCAAGTTTGTCCTTTTGATATGATTACTCGTTGATTGCATGTTTTAATGTTGTTTTTTATCTGTCACAGTTGAAATTGGGGTAATTTTCAATGTTTTAAGAATCAAATCACATACACATCACAGGTCATAAGAGATCCTAAAAATGCATCTATGTTCGAGACGATAAAGGTAAAGCATGCTTCAGCTTTGAAAAGAAAGAAAAGAGGACATACCGTAGGACGCTGACATGAGATATGTTGGTTTAGCTCTCGGAGAAGAATATCGACGGCAACAACATTGACGAGAGGCTCGTATTTCCTCATCCTACCCGGGCACAAACGGTGGGGCGCAAGAGCATAGGTTATCGGGTTGAAAGGGGCAGGAATGCACTCGTCGGCATGTGGATCAAGGAAGCCCTTAACCTCCACCTCGGTAGTTGCTTGCTCTGCCGTCGCCTGTGCCTTAGCAGTTGCATGCACCTCTCGAGCCTCGTCCTCACGGCTTGAAAAAGTGCCCTCTTCGCCTTGAGTGCTAGAGCATCTATCACCCCCAACGCAGCAGATGGCAGAGTAGTGGTAACCCTACTAGTAGGCATGCTGGGACCAAACTCCCAAGAGCACCCATGGAGGAGCACTCGCCAGCAAATGAGCCTTGTCGAGCCCTAAAGATATCTTCACCACGTTCGTATCCCGCCATGATTAAAGGGTAAAGGAAAAATGTCAAAAGTTGCAAGGAAACAAGAAGGAAGCCGAGAGGGTTCAAGAGAGAGTGAGGGAGCTAGAGAAAGAGTGGAGATGTGAGAATGAGGCCTAACCAGCGCGCCTGAGGAGCCTTGTGG
Organism: Heliamphora ciliata; assembly: GCA_032360265.1. Classification (NCBI taxonomy): domain Eukaryota; kingdom Viridiplantae; phylum Streptophyta; class Magnoliopsida; order Ericales; family Sarraceniaceae; genus Heliamphora; species Heliamphora ciliata. The sequence continues at coordinate 9,947 of JAUMHN010424650.1, forward strand.
GCGTCTGAAAGTGGCCGTCGCTACCTTAGAAGGAGGGGATCGAGAAGTTTTTCAAATGCTATGTGGCGACCGCTACCTCCATGGGGAAATTTCCTAGCGACCGCCACCTATCCAAACGTCACATCACAACCTCGAGGGTCGAACCTGGCGACCGCCAACTTGGAAGTTGGCGGGTACATGTCAGTTTGCCATGATGATGTTTTGGGGTATTCATTACTCCTTGGAGGCTGTTGGGAGCATGTTCGGGTGTTTAGCTTATGCTTTTGAAAATAATTTTAAACGTTGAATCGATTTTTAATTATTTTTGTTTTGTGTTATTTTCCGATGAAAATAATTTTAAACCTTGACGCGATTTTTAATTATTTTTATTGCTTCCTGATAAATTCAATTTTAAAGTCTTAACTCGACTTTTTAATTATCCTTATCCCGTTATCGTTTTGAATTTTTAGGTCCTGGCTCGACCTATTAATTTGCGGTTTCTTTCCCGATGAAAATAGTTTTAAGCCTTGACTCGGCTTTTATTTATTTTTATCTCGTATTTCGCCCTGAGTTTTTAGGTTTTGATTCGACCTATTAATTCGTGGTTTCTTTCCCGATAAAAATAATTTTAAGCCTTGACTCGGTTCTTAATTATTTTTGTCCCGTTATCGTTCTGAATTTTTAGGTCTTGACTTGACCTATTAATTTGTGATTTCTTTTCTGATGAAAATAGTTTTAAAATCATGACTCGGCTTTTAATTATTTTTATCCCATGCTTCGTTTTGAGTTTTTAGGTCTTGACTCGACCTATTAATTTGTGGTTTCTTTCTCGATGAAAATAGTTTTAAGTCTTGACTCAGCTTTTAATTATTTTTATCCCGTGTTTCGTCTTGAGTTTTTAGGTCTTGACTCGACCTATTAATTCGTGGTTTCTCTCCCGATGAAAGTAGTTTTAAGTCTTGACTCGACTCTTAATTATGTTTGTCCCCTTATCGTTCGGGATATTTAGGTCTTGACTCGACTATTAATTCGTGGTTTCTTTCCCGATGAAAATAGTTTTAAAGTATTGACTCAGCTTTTAATTATTTTTATCCCGTGCTTTATTCTGAGTTTTTAGATCTTGACTCGATCTATTAATCCATGGTTTCTTTCCCGATGAAAATAGTTTTAACTATTGACTCGACTTTTAATTATTTTTATCCCGTGTTTCATCCTGAGTTTTTAGGTCTTGACTCGACCTATTAATTCGTGGTTTTCTTTCCCGACAAAAATAGTTTTAAGCTTTGACTCGGCTTTTAATTATTTTTATCCCATGCTTCATTCCAAGTTTTTAGGTTTTGAATCAACCTATTAATTTGTGGTGTTTTCTCGCATAAAAGTAGTTTTAAGTCTTGACTCGACTTTTAATTATTTTTGTCCCATGCTCGTCCTAAATTTGTAGGTCTTGACTCGAATTATTGATTTGTGGTTTGCTCTCCATTGAGGATAATTTTATGTCTTGACTCGACTTTTAATAATCCTTATCCCATTATCATTTCGAATTTTTGGGTCTTGACTCGACCCATTAATTCGTGTTTTCTTTCCCTATTTAGATAATATTTAGGATCTTTACTCAATCTTTTTAACTATTTTATTCTCAGCTAAGTTCTTAGATCTAGGCTCGATCTTTAACTTGTTTGATTGATTGTGCGCCCTTTAGATTTTAATTCGATCTTTAGGGCATTGTTTGATCATACCAGTGTTTATATCATGTTAGTATCTGTATCATGTTTAGCATCTTGCATCTGTGCATTTGGTCCAAAAACTACGTTTTGGTTAGATCCCTAGCAAAGGGGTACGTAGGTAGCTCGATGAAACTTCGAGTATAACAAACATTATATGCATGTTTCTGTGTTTGTAGCCTATGATTGACGGCGCGCTCAAATAGATGTTGTCTTTAGATCATTGATATAACTCACATCACATGTTACTAAGCAAGTTGTGTCAAAGAGGATCAACCGTAGACACCCTAATTTGACCCCGCCCAATCTAAGGTTGATCCGGGTGAATCCAATGATGAAATCAAGTGAAATGGTGCTTTAGTATGATCCTTGAGGAATGATCCAAGCTCAGTATCCAAGCCAAGTAAGCCAAATCTTTGAACCAGTGAACCCATAATGTCCAAACCTCTAGCCGCCAACTTGAACCTAGAGCTGCCGCCTTGCAACCATAGGGCTGCCACCTTGCATTGTGGTGACCATTTGAGAAACTTATGGAAACCCTATCTTGAAGTGGTGACTACCAACTCCAACCATGGGGCTGCCACCCTACATAGTGGCAACCGCCAAGAGAAGCCTGTGAAAACTCTCCTGAAGCAACGACTGCTAACTCATAATGTGGCGTCCACCACCTTGAAAAACCCTGACGTATCTCAAAACGTGCCAACATCTCATTGGTCGATGAATTCTATAAATACCGTACCCCTGGTACATTTTTTAAGACAAAAATTTTGAGTGAGAGATATTCTGTTGAAGTACCGAGAGAGTACAAGTTTTGATACCGGCACCCTGTTGCTTCACGCACGTACAAGCTGCATTACGCCTATAATCTGCCGAATTCCTGACTTACTGATTGGAATTGGAGCATTCCTCGAGGATTGGACAATTGAGCACTATTCTCCTGACTTGAGGATTCATCCGGGTTACGCTTCAGGTATTCTATAAGATCCCCGACGCTTCTCTCTTCACTCTCTTCTTATGTGAAGAGGTCGTGTTACATTTTTGATTGCATGCCTACTTCTTAATTAGTAATTTCTTAAGCATGTTTTATTCTAGTTTCAAACTAGTTATGCTTTCTCTATGGTTTGATCAGATTTCATAGTTTTGTTTATTCTAATTCTTTATTTTATAGTACATTATCATTATTGTACTATTCTATTGAAATTTAGCAATGTTGCCTATATTCCTTGTATC
>JAUMHN010424660.1:0-12875 GCA_032360265.1 Heliamphora ciliata
TCTCAAATGTTTCTTATTAATATGCCAGGGATCCAGAATAAAATACATAAAAAGCATGACTTTTTAGTATACATTCCTAACATAGGGTTTGTGTTTGGAGAGTGTGGACGCTCTCTTGACCTTTCTTGGGATGACCTCTTGCCTTCCTCTCGATGGTTCAACCACTGGAGGCTAGATCTTAGCTTTGGGGACGTCCTTCTCTCTGTGTGGTTAGAAATTGTTGTGATTGGAGCTCGTGTAAAGCTTTTTCTTTTGGAGCTAGCATCCCAAAGGTAGGATCTAACACTCACCTTGAATATTTACGTGAGATGTGTCGTATTTTCTAATTTTATGAAAACATAAGCATGAAACTTGTGTTTTTGAAACCCTAAGTTTGAGTTTGGTGATAGTAAAGGTTAGCTCTTAGATTTGTGAGAGATTTAGCATATTCCTATCTTGATATTATTCTTTCTTGTGATTGGAGCAAGGAATGAGAATTTAGGGTTTGGGTTTTGAGTTAAAGTCCTAAAAATTGGGGGTTTGGGGTTTAAAGAATTGATATGATAAAATTGACATGATTAATGATTAAATTAAGGGGCTATTATAACCTATGGTGATCTTAATTCCATAAATCTATGTGATACATGTTGATGTGAAACCAAAAGTGTGGGTTTTGTTGAATAAAACCAATGAATCGGTAAATTTGAAACCACATGGTGGTTAATTTGGGTTTGAGTCCTAAAATAATGGATATGTGAACAACGGAAATGTGTAATAAAATGGGTTTGGTGAGAGGAACCACTTGGGTTGGACTCACGTGTGTGCATTGTGTTGTGATATGTTAAGAAGGACATCGTTTTGGATCTATGGATTGTTTAAGGTTGGGTATGAGTTCCTCCTCGGTGAAAGACCAAAAAACTGCACAGATTGGATTCTCTGCCCACCGGCTAGCAACCGAAAAAGGACATTAGTAGTGTCGAGGTATAAAATGTTCCGTTACTTCATGGGGGCCTGTGTGGCCGGGTTGAATGTAATGCTACGTGGGTCTATACGCTCGTCCGACGCCAGTGCCTATGACTTCGAACCATGAATTGGTGAAATATGAAATGAGATAGCAAAGCGTGTGTTTGTGTGTGGGTTGTAATTAATGGGGTTGGTGAAATCTCAAATTGAGAACGTGATAAAACTGTGAAATATGTTGGGTTAATTAAAAATGATAAATGAGTTAGATTCTTTGGGTTGGCCAAGGCAGGTAATTCTATAGGTATAAAGGGGACTATGGAATGACAATCCTTTTGCACAAAAACTCGGTCATGCAAGGAAAAGTTTGTTTTAAAATAAACTATATGAAATGATCAAGCTTATATGTGTATCCTGCATAATCATCTTTGCATGTCATGCATATGTTCAATGTTAGTCTTATTCCTACGAGCTTCGGCTCATGTTGTTTGAAAACATTTTAGGTGATAATGGAAAGAAGACCTTGGAGTAAAACTAGTGGTCGATGGCCCTTTTTTGGGAAAGGCTAATAGGATTACATTATATTTTGGATACTCAATTTTTGAGAAATAGAAGTGTAAAGACGTAATTCTTTTTTTTGAACATTTGAAATGTTGTAATTATACATCGAAATACAGCAGAGTAAGATCTTTGGGTAATGTTTTCATGTGATGCATGCATGAGAGGACGTTCTTATTTTGGTTGAATTGGGTGTTTAGATCTCTTAAAGAAAGATTTTTGGCAACGATGCTTAGCTTATGATAAATGATTGTTTTATCCTCAAATGTGTATTTTCATTCCTCGATTTTACTCATTCAAATCAAGTGTAATAAGAATAGTTATTTGAACCTTGTTCGTAAAACATTAATGTTCTTCACAGGTTTTGGGCAATGACTCTTGGGTGTGTCACCGCTCGAGCAGTGAGGTGTCCGCTCAAGCGGTCTCCGCTGGGCTTTGACTATGAAAATTGTTTTAAATCAAGTTTCCTATAAATGAGTTTTTGGGGCATAAATGGGTTGTTTAAAGGCATAGTTTCCAAAGAAAAGGGCTTTCACCTCAGGTGGGTTTCAAAAGTATATATGGATTTTATTATGTCGGTATCGGGGCGCTACAAATGGTATCAGAGCTGTAGGTTCGATTACCTAAGAATCGTGGGAGTGAGTGAACTATTGTGTGAGAGTTTGCATTGATGTGTGACATTCATGACTTGGTATGCTAGCATGAAGCATCTTGAGTATAATTTGACATTTGCATGCTATGTAGTGTTTGGGTATGGAGGTTGGACTTTTAGGATGATATGTTTTGCCCTTAGGCAGCTGGTCGACCAGTTTAGGGTTCGAGTTAGAAAGGTATTTGGCTGACCCCCGTTCTAACTAGAAATTTGAACGAGTTAGCCGTATTGATGTGTCATTCCGATTAGTCCCCCTCGCTATGTGTTGCATAAGGTGTATTAATATGATGATTAGGGTGAAGTGATGTCTTATTGAAGAGTGATGTCATATGTGAGAGATGGGTTTTCATGGGCTTGTGTTGATACCTCTCCTTGTTCTTTCTTATTCGTAGAGAGATGATGTCGAGACGTGGTAGGGGCCGAGGCCGTGGCCGAGGTCGTGCATTTGCGCAAGTTTCGAAAAAAGGGGATGATCATGCCCCGCAGGAACAAGTGGCCAGTGTTGATGTTATTCGAGAAATACTTGCTACGATGAGGACTATGGCTGAGGCGACTAGGGCTGGAGTGAGGGCCCCTGAGCCCTTAGCCTCTGTGGCGATGAAAGAATTTCGGCAGTTGGATTCTCCAATTTTCTCTGGGGAGCGGGACACCGAAGTTGCCATCGAGTGGTTGGCAGTAACCACTATGATTTTGGATACCATAGAGATCGGGGAAGATGAGTTTCGTGTTAGGTTGGCGGCATTCCAACTATGAGAAGATGCAAGAGAGTGGTGAAAATTTACCAAGACCACCGTAGATGGGACGTGGACAGCTTTTACTAGAGTCTTTTTGAAAAAGTATTTTCTGGGTTCTTCTAGAGATGTGTACCGGGAGGAGTTTCTCTCTCTCATCAAGGGAGTCTTACCGTGGTTCAGTACGAGGCCAAGTTCGCGAACTTGTCGCGGCTTGCACCCGAGATGGTGTCAACGGAGGAGTTACGCACCAAAAGATTTGAAGGAGGACTTCAACCTTCGATTAAGGATCGAATTATAGCATTGGGTTTTTGGGTGTACTTTGAGGTTGTAGAGGCCGCTATTCGAGTGGAGAATGCAATGGCAGAGAGCCGCAAGATTAGGGAGAGCAAGTCGCATCAAGGGATTTACGGTGCTCAGTCCGAAGCGCGCCAGGTGAAGAGGCAGAAGTCAGGGGGATTGAGTCCTTATCCCACAGGATCACAGTTTTAGCCACGATCGGCACTAGCACCGTCAATGGGTTCATCTAGACGCTTTACACGTCGAGAGTTAGTGTGTTACACGTGTAGGCAACCGAGACATCATTTGAAGGATTGTCAACGGAAGGGGCAGCAACAACAGCAGAGTCAGATTCAGGGGAGGTCCACCCCCATTTTCATGCTTTCAGTGTGGCCACTTACGACGAGATTGCCCTCAGGGAGGGAATATTTAGAGTACTACTGGAGCACATCGGGTACAACTATCACAAGGATGACAGGGTTATGGCCAGTCGCAGCAATCAAGGGCACAGTCAGTAAGAACAGCGGGAGGCGCGACCTCAGCTCAGTCAGTGAGGCAGCCAGGAGCCAGGAGCAGTGGAGGATAGAATCAGGGGAACCAAGGGTGAGTATATGCTCTTGCAGAGCCCAGTGCATTGGTGGCACCTTACGTGCCAGACACCACAGCTAGTCCTTCGATCATATGAGGTACCTCCTAGTGTACCATTCTTGGGCGAGTGGTCTTGTTGACACCGAAGCATCTCATTCTTTCATCTCATCTGCATTTGAATCTGCATTGAGGTTAGAGGTAGATACATTGGATAATTCCTTGTGTGTAGAGACACTGTTGGGTGAGATTGCTGTGTTGAGGCATGTTTGTAGAGCTTGTGAGATGGAGATTGCTGACCATCATTTGGTATTCAATTTTATTGTGATCGATATGTCCTCATTCGATGTTATCTTAGGAATAGATTGGTTGACGGCCTTCCATGCCAACATTTATTGTGACCGGCGACGGGTGTTTGCTTGCACTCCAGAGGGAGACTCCTTTTATTTTGTGGGTGATTGGGACAGTGGTTTAGCACCTAGATCTCTTAGATCGTGGGGACATGATAGCCTCAGCCTCTTTTTCTCTGACCTGTCGATAAGTGAGATTAGTTCTGCTCGGGGAGAGCTTCCTCCTGTTGTCATTGAGTTTCTAGACGTGTTTCCCAGTGAGTTGTTTGAGCTTCTGCCACGGCGAGAGGTTGAGTTTTCCATAGACCTTATCCCGGGGACTACCCCCATTTCTATGCCTTCATATCGTTTTGCACCGGCCTAGTTAGTAGAGTTAAAAGTACAAGTTCAAGAGTTATTGGATGAGGGGTTCATCCATCCTAGTGAGTCTCCTTAGGGAACAATGTTTGCAAAGAAAAAAGATGGATCATTACGCCTTTGTATATATTATCGCAAATTAAACCACGTGACCATTAAAAACAAGTACCCCATGCCGCATATCAATGACTTGTTTGATCAATTGAGAGATTCTTGTTATTTCTCAAAGATCAATTTGAGATCGGATTGCCACCAGTTGTGATTTAGGGAGGAAGACATTCCAAAGACTGCTTTTCGTACCCGCTAAGGGCATTTTGAATTTCTAGTCATGCCATTCGAGTTAACTAACGCACTAGCAACATTTATGAACCTTATAAACTGCATCTTTCACCCTTATCTTGATCGATTCGTGGTAGTATTCATGGATGATATTTCGATCTCCTCACCATCAGAAGAAGAGCATGAAGAACATCTTCGAATTGCCTTGCAGTTGTTGCGGGAGCATCGATTAAATGCTAAGTATGACGAATGTGAATTTTGGTTGTCAGAAGTAAAGTTTCAAGGACATGTAGTTTCAAGGGATGGAGTGGTAGTGGATTCATATAAAATCAAGGCGGTGATGGAGTGGGAAAGACTAAAAAATGTGTTCGAGATTTGGAGCTTCTTGGGTTGGCAGGATATTACAGACGCTTTGTGAAGGATTTCACTAGGCTTGCAATGCCTTTGACAAGTCTTACACGAAAGAGAATCAAGTTTGTATGGAACGATAGTTGTGATCTCACCTTCTTGACGTTAAAGACGCTATTAACAAGTACACCCATTCTAACTATTCCAAAGAGAGGACTCAGTTATACCGTTTATTGCGATCCGTCGCATGAAGGGTTGGGTTGCGTGTTGATGCAACTTGGTAAGGTGGTGGCTTATGGATTGAGCAATTGAAGGTTCATGAGAAGAATTACCCTACGCATGATTTGGAGCTCGCAGCAGTGATTTTTGCTCTTAAGACCTGGAGGCACTATCTATATGGGGAACGCTTTGAAGTATTCTCAGACCATAAGAGCTTGAAGTATTTGTTTTCGCAGACGGATTTGAATTTGCGTCAGAGAAGATGGATGAAATTCTTGGGAGACTACGATTTTGATCTCTAGTATCATCTAGGCAAGGCGAATGTGGTAGCCGACGCCCTTAGTCAGAAGTCCTTGAGCACGTTAGGAAGGATAGCAGTCAAAGAGTGGAGTATGCGCGGAGAAGTCAGAGAGTATGACCTTTGTTTAGGGAAGTTTGATGAGGATGTCGCTCTGTTTACGATGACTTCTCAACCTACCCTTTTTCATCGCGTTATTGGGGCACAACAATCGGACACTGAGAGTTTGATGTTTCGAGAATGAGTTTTGAATGGCGAAGATGTCAAGAAGTGGACTATCCACCCCGATCAAAGCCTGAGGTTTGTAGGAAGGATCTTTGTGCTGAAAACGCTTCGGGAAGACATACTTTGCGAGTTTCATCATTCACGCCTGGCAGTGCATCTGGGTAGCACAAAAATGTATCATGACATACATAGGCAGTTTTTGTGGAAGGGTATGGAGAAAGACGTTGCGCTTTTTATTTCGCGTTGTCACACTTGTCAACAAGTGAAAGTCAAGCACCAGAAACCAGTGGGTCAGTTACAACCGTTACCAGTGTCAGAGTGGAAATGGAAAAATATCGCTATGGATTTTGTTTCGTGTCTTCCAAGATCACTGAAGGGGCATGATGTCATATGAGTTGTGGTGGACATACTAACTAAGTCGGCACATTTTCTACCAATTTTCATGGTAGATTCGGTTGATAAGCTTAGTAAGCTCTACATACGCAAGATTGTTAGACTCCACGGGGTGTCGATTTCTATTGTCTCTGATCAAGATCCTTGTTTCACGTCACGTTTTTGGTAGAGTTTGTAGTCAGCTGTGGGAACGAGCCTACTTCTTAGTACCGCTTTTCATCCCTAGACGGATGGCCAGTCAGAACACACTATTCAGATACTCGAAGATATGTTGCGAGCATGTGTTTTGGATTTTCGTGGGTCATGGGAGGACCATCTACCGTTGGTAGAATTCGGCTACAATAATAGTTACCAATCGAGCATCGAGATGGCGCCTTATGAGGCATTGTATGGTAGACCTTGTAGGTCACCCGTGTGTTGGACCGATGTCGGTAAGACAGCCGTGTTAGTGCCCGAGCTTGTGCGTGAGACCACAGAAAAGATCATCATGATCTGTAAATGTTTAATGATCGCCCAAAACCGTCAAAAGAGTTATGTAGATAATAGAAGGAGACTGTTAGCATTTGAGGTAGGAGACCACGTATTCTTGAAGGTTTCACCACTGAAAGGTTTAATGAGGTTTGGTAAGAGTGGAAAGTTATCGCCGCATTTTATCGGCCCGTTTGAAATCCTTGATAGGATTGGAGAAGTGGCTTACTGCCTAGCCTTGCCACCCCAGTTAGCCTTCGTACACAACGTTTTCCACGTGTCTATGTTGCGCAAGTATGAGCCAGACCCGTTCCATGTCTTAGATTGGATAGAGTTGAGGGTTGATGACGATGTTACCTATGAAGAAAGACCAGTGAGATTCCTTGACACTAAAAAGCAAGTCTTGTGGGGAAGAACTATTCAATATGTAAAGGTGTTATGGCTTCATCATGGCATTGAGGAAGCTACGTGGGAACGAGAATCGAAAGTTCGTAGATATTACCCCAAATTGTTCAATTCTTGAGGTGTGTATGATTTTGAGGACGAAATCTCCTAAGTGGGGGAGATTGTAGTGACCCGAACCCTTACTATTTTTTAAACACTTAATGAAAACAAATATGTTATGTCCAGTAGAGATGTTTAGAAGTGTAAACCATGCGTGAGAACTCATTCTTGAGCTTGTATGTGTTTGTTAGTAATGGTTAAGGGCATAATAATCCGGGAAGACGTAGTTGGATGATGTTTTGCACGTGTGTAGCTCCGTTGCAGCTTTTGTGATTCGGGATCCCAGCCCAGGTTGACTGCTCAAGCGGGGGCCTGACTGCTCAAGCGGGGGCCTGACCGCTCGAGCGGACGAGTGCTAGAGAGTTTCTGAGGGATGGGACCGCTCGAGCAGTGGGGGTCTGCTCGAGCGGACTGCCACGGATCTGGTGTCTTAAAAGTCGCGTGAATCTTTTTCTTTTCCCATTCCTTTCATTCCTCTCTCTCTAGACCAAAGGTGAGGACTAGGGTTTGTGTTTGGAGAGTGTGGGAGCTTTCTTGACCATTCTTGGGGCGATCTCTGGCCATCCTCTCGGTGGTTCAACCGCTAAATGCTCGATCTTAGCTTTTGGGACGTCCTTCTCTCTCTGTGGTTAGAAATTTTCTTGATTGGAGCTCGTGTGAAGCTTTTCCTTGTGGATCTAGCATCCCGAAGGTAGGATCTAAGACTAACCTTAAATATTTACGTGAGATGTGTCGTATTTTCTAATTTTATGAAAACATAAGCATGAAACTTGTGTTTTTGAAACACTAAGTTTGAGTTTGGTGATAATAAAGGTTAGCTCTTAGATTTATGAGAGATTTAGAATATTCCTATCTTGATATTGTTCTTTCTTGTGATTGAAGCAAGGAATGAGAATTTGGGGTTAGGATTTTGGGTTAAAGCCCTAAAAATTGGGGGTTTTAGGTTTAAAGAATTGATATGATGAAATTAACAAGATTAATTGTTAAATTGGGGGTTATTATAACCTATTGTGATCTTAATTCCATAAATCTATGTGATACATGATGATGTCAAGCCAAAAGTGTGGGTTTTGTTGAATAAAACCAATGAATCTGTAAATTTGAAACCACATGGTGGTTAATTCAGGTTTGAGTCCTAAAATAATGGATATGTGAACAATGGAAAAGTGAGACCCTGACCTGTTTTCTTTTTCGGCATTTTTCGACGCGTGTTTTTCGTTTTTGGTTTTGTACGTTTATATGCGTTTTGATGCAAGATTGGGGTTAGATATGCATGCGGGGTTGGTTTCCGGGGCCGTGGCGCATTACGGTGCGAATTTCAAAAAAATTCAAAAAAAGATATTTTGGAAGTCTATATATATTTGGAGTTGGATATTTTCAAAAGATATTTTTAAAACTTCTCCAGTAAGTTTCCTTTTTCTCTCTACCTTCTCTCTAACTTCTCGGGGGCCCGGGGCTCAGTTTTCGACAATCCAATAGCGGATCCTTGCTATTGGCACAGCAGGCTACGCATTCATCCGGACGGAATTTAATTCCAGCGAAGCGCAGTTTTGCACATGGTTCGAGTCGTCGAGTTTTTAACTCACTAAGGTTGGATCCTAGACTCTCATGTATTATAAGGATGCTACGTGTAATCGTGCGTGTTTTTACCGGTTAGATTGCATGAGATCTGGTTTTGTTTAAAAGTTGGATTTTTGGGTTAAAAACCATTTTTCGTCAATTTCTGTGGATGAAATCGAGTGTCGGGTGTTTCTTTTCAGGTTTTGGTGCTAGGCTTAGACGTATGTATGTCCGAGGGTGTTGGATGGGTGTTTGGAGGCTTCAATTCAAGGGTTTGGAGGCTAAAACCGTAGCTCAAAAATGGTTTCTGGGTAAGGTCAGTCAACTGGATCTTGATGATTAGTCGACTGGATCATGTTTTTGGGAGGTCAGTCGACTAGACCTGGGACGTCAGTCGACTGAAAAAGGTTCTATTTTTGGGTTTTTGGATTCCAGTGTGTTTTTAATCGACTAGGGGTTGTGGTCGAGTCGACTGAGATGCTGGGCTTAGTGTTTTAATGGTTTTGGTTGGGTTCTTGGTTTCCTATTAGTTTCTAATGGTATTCAGTTGATCGATTATGGGATTGGTCGACTGAAATACTGTTGGATTCTTTTTAGGATTCTATTGGTTGTGTGGTGGCTTTTAGAGTCGTGTCGTGGCTTCGGGTGTTGTTTTAGATGCCGTCCTTGGGGTTGACGTGCATGGTTCGATGGGGGTGTGGTGCGTGGTTAGGTGTGCGGTATTTGTTCTTCGTCGAATGTGGGGCGTGTTTGGGCCCGTGGCACCTTTGGGGAAAGGTGGTGTTTGTGACCTCGTGGTTTGATGGGTTTGAAGCTAGCCTTCGGGTTAGGCTTGGTTTTGTGGGCGTTGTGGGTTTGTGTTGGGCGCATGTGGGCGTTATGAGTTTATGTTGGGCACGTGTTTTGTGCGGGACGTGTGTGTCCGTTATTTGTTTTAAGGTAGGGTTCTGGTGAGAGCCATTTTGTGGGAGCTTCCGGTGCTGGCCTCTTGGTTAGATGTTGGTTTTCCGTATCGTTGGTGATCCCGGTGTGTGGACGGGTCCCGGTGTGTAGATGGGTCGTTCGGATAACAAATGATGGTTGTATGGCATGTGAGTGGATGTCGGGTTATGTGGCGGGTGGCGTCATGATGTGAAGTTATATATAGCTATGTGCATTTATAATTGACAATGTGAATTTATAACTCTAGTTTATTTATGTACAGATTATGTAAGTTGATTACATGGCTTTGATATAGTTATGTGTAACGTAGTTTATGCTTTATAACTCAGAGGTTTTATAAGTATGTAAATGTGGATTATGAGGAACGGATGCCTGTGGTGCATGTTGCATGGGGTGCAAATTATGTGTGTGTCGCGTGTGTACTATGTGAAGTGGTTTGAGAAACGTAGTGATGGTACGTGATATCATGCATTTAAATTCTGATTAGGTTATGCATCTGTGTATGGAATGGAATAGACAAACTTGTGGTTCAGTGAATGTTAGTTCTGGTTGACGGAGTTTTTGGTGGGGCTACGGTCCCTCGGCGTGAGGCCGAGAAGATATTGGGTTGGGGCTACGGTCCTTCAGCGAGAGGCCGAGAAGAAGCGTTTGGGCTACGGTCCCACGGCGAGAGGTGGAGAAGAGGTATTCGGCGGGGCTATGGTCCCTCGGCGTGAGGCCGAGAAGAAGCATTAGCGGGGCTACGGTAGGTTTAGCCCGAGAAGTTACATGGATTGCATGAACTGCATTGTGGGATGGATAGACCAATTTTCAAATTGTTTTTAAGAATCGTGTGAATCGCGATCTAAATACCGTTTTCAATTGTTTTTAAGACTCCTATGAGTGAGTCAAAAGATGGTTTGTATCATCGCTTTCCCATTTACATGTGAAAAATTGTTTTAAAAGCTTGAAAGAGAGTCTAAAACTGCACCTCATTTTCTTAGCATGTTTAGCTTATATTGCATGTGCTGTCTAGTATCTGCTGAACCTCGGCTTACGATGTGGGGTTTGAAATGTTTTTTTAGGTACCGGTTACGCAGGTTGATCCGGGATTGCTAGAGAGGTGGAAGAGCTGTAGTGTTCCTTTTTTTTGGTTCTTTCTGTACCATGTATGTATACATGTTTTCTCGGTGTTGGAACCGTGTAATGTAAGTCGTTCGGCGGTTATATACAATGCATGTATACTTTATATTACGAGTGTATTCTCAGGTTGGGTGTTATGTTTGGTTGTTTGTGGGTGTTTCACGTGACCTAGAGTTTGGTATATGATAGATTGGTATCAGAGCTCTGGGTTTGAATATCTAAGAGCCATGGGAAGAGGGTGTATCCCGTGTGAGGTTGATTGTGTGTGCTTGGCTTCATGTGTTTAGATGCTTTGATAACATGAACGTGTCAGCATGTTAGATATGTGAATGGTGTGTATATGTGAGCATGGGGGTTGAGCCTCAGGAGGGATTAGTCCTGCCTTTGGGCATTTGGATTCACAAATTTGGGAGTCAAGTTAGAAACGCATTTAGCTTACGTGATTTCTATCGGGGAATCTAAGTAGGTTATCTAGATTGACACGTCATTCTTGTCGGTTCTCCTTGGTATGTGGGGTTTTGTTTAGCATGAATCTATGTGGCTATGTGTTAGCATGCTTATATGGTTTATGCTATGTGTTGCGTCTTATGTTATGTCTTTTTCATTTAGATGCGATGTCTGCGAGGAGAGGGCGAGGCCGTGGCCATGGTATTGGCCAAGGGGATGTTCCTATCCCTGATGCTGGGGATGCAAATGCTCCCCAGGGACCGATGGACACGACTGAGTTATTGCGTGTGGTGGTGGGTTCTGTCCAGCTGTTGGTTATAGGTGAGATCGTTAGAGAAAAAGAGGGAGTACCTGAGGCGAGGGCTACAGTAGCGATGCGGGAGTTCAGACGCATGGATCCACCTACCTTTGCCGGAGATCCTGATCCTATTGTAGCGACAGAGTGGCTGGAGTTGGTAACTCGGATCTTGGACACGTTGCATATTATGGAGGATGAATTGCGGGTTTCTTTTGTCACCTTTTAGCTGAGAGGTAATGCTCACGCGTGGTGGAGGTATGCCAGGAACATGGTAGGGGTCTCATGGGCAGCTTTTACAGAAGTGTTTCTAGAGAAATACTTCCCAGCTTCGAAGAGGAATTTGTACAGGGAGGAGTTCTGTACTCTTACCCATGGGGCCATGGATGTTATGCAGTATGAGGCCAGGTTTACGAGCTTGTTCCAGTTTGCACCGGAGTTGGTGACCACAGATGAGCTGCGATCGATGAGGTTTGAGCAGGGCTTGAGGCCAGCGACCAGGGAGCGTGTGGTCGCAATGGGACTTCGGGTGTTCACAGAACTGGTGGAGGCAGCACCGAGGGTGGAGAATATTATGACTAAGATTTGAGCTTGTAGGGAAGCCAGGACATCACAAGGTGGGACAGAGGCGCAGACAGGTGGGCGTTCCAGTAAGAGGCAGAGATCCTTTGGTACTAGCTTTCATCCATTTGGATTACCTCAACAGTTTTTAGTACCAGTACCATCAGTGGCCTCATCTGGGAGGCCAGAGCAAAGGGAGTTGATTTGCTATCGGTGCAGGTAGCCTGGACGTCATATGGTGGATTGCCCACAACCGAGGTAGTCCCAGGGTTCTTGGTGTCAGTCACAGGAGAGGGAACATATTTGTTACGGATGTGGCCAGCACAAACATATTTGCAGGAATTGTCCCCAAAGAGAGAATGCGCCGAGTACAGTGGGCACACCAGAAGGTTCGTATGTGTAGGAGCGACAGCAGTATCCTGCAGTTTAGACTTCCTGGTTGGCAGGTGGGAGTACGTCAGTTCAGTCGGTACGATAGCCAACAGCGCCGAGTCATGGTGGACAGGCCAGGGTGACATTGCCCCGAGCGTATGCACTTATAGCTCCTAGTTCTTCCAGGGCACCGGTCGGGCTGGATGATGCAGATATGCCTTCAGCGAGCAGAGGTACTTTCTGAGTATGTAGGCCTTGAGCCAGTTCCTTGTTGCATTTATTTGGGAGTTGGTGATGGATTCTGTTAGCCCAAAGGCTTCTTTAATTGATTTTGATGATTTTAATAATTCATTTTCTATAAATAATCGTCTTTAATTGCATAATAATTCTA
>JAUMHN010424671.1:0-12875 GCA_032360265.1 Heliamphora ciliata
AAAGATTCTCATAAAATAGAAAATTAATTTTATTAAAATAAAATTAAATACTAAAAATATGATTTTCAGTATACTAACACTAACAGTTATATCGTGAACAGAGCCATGATTCGAGCTTCCCTTAAGAAAAGTTCACATGAGCTATGGAATAGAAGAAAATCTATCTTCAGCTATTTTCATGTTTTTTGCTGCAAATGTTTTGATTTGAGCAATAACAAAGAGCTTTTGAGAAAGTTTGAAACAAAATCTGATGAGGGTATTTTTTTAGGATATTCTATATCTAGTAAAGCATATAGAATCTTCAACAAAAGGACCTTTGTTGTTGAAGAGTTTATTCATGATGTCTTTGATGAATCTAACCTCGGTTATTCTAAGAATTTTTGTGAAGATAACCTTATCAACATTGAAAAGGAACTTGAGGATATCTTCATCAAGGATCAAGAGGAACAAAATGATGAGGAAAACACCAGTGAGGAGCAAAATGCAGACCAACAGGCGAAAGGTCCTTCAAATCAAAGACATGCTGATCTTCCAAAGAAATAGAGGTATGCTCATGGTCACCCAAAAGACTTGATAATTGGTAACCCTACTCAAGGTATAAAAACTAGATATTCTCTTCATAATGTTTGTGGTAATCTAGTATTTTTTTTCCAGACTAAACCAAGACATTTTGAGGAAACTGAAAATGATGATTTTTGGATCTTAGCTATGCAGGAAGAGTTAAACCAATTTGAAAATAATAAAGTTTGGACTTTAGTCCCAATACTTAAGAATCACTCCATCATTGGAACAAAATGGGTCTTTAAAAATAAAATAAATGAGAATGGTGTAGTTCTTAAAAATAAAACTCGATTGATAGCTCAAGGTTATAATCAAGAAGAAGACACTGATTTAGATGAAATTTTTGCACATGTGGCTAGGCTTGAAGCCATTAGGATATTACTTACTTTTGTTTGCTTTAAAAATTTTAAACTTTATCAAATGGATGTCAAAAGTGCCTTTTTAAATGGTTTTATTTATAAGAAAGTCTTTGTAAAACAACCTCCTGATTTTGAAAACTTAGACTTCCCAAAACATGTTTACAAACTTGGCAAGGATTTTTATGGTTTGAAACAAGCACCCAGAGTTTGGTATGAAAGGTTAAGAAAATTCTTTATTGAAAATGAGTTTTTAAGGGACAAAATTAATACAATTCTTTTTATCAAGTCTAAGAAAAAAGATATGCTGGTTGTGCAAATTTATGTTGATGATATTATATTTGACTCAACTAATGAGAACCTCTACAAGGACTATGCTAAGTAGATGTATGGTGAATTTGAAATGAGCATAATGGGTGAGCTCAACTATTTTCTTGGACTTCAAATCAAACAAAATCAATAAGGAATGTTCATCAATCAATCCAAGTACACTAAGTATTTGTTAAAGAGGTTTGATATGTTGAATGCCAAACCTATGGAAACTCCCATGTGCCCTTCAACAAAACTGAACAAGGATGAAAATGGTAAGCCAGTTGATAAAAAGAGATATTGAGGTATGATCGGGTCACTGCTCTATTTAACTACTGGTAGACCTCATATCATGTTTAGTATTTGTATGTGTGCTGAATTTCAAGCTAATCCTAAAGAATCGCATATAACTGTTGTTGAGAGTATCTTTAGATACCTATTAGGTACAAAAAAGCCTAGGATTATTCTATCCAAGAGGGATACATTTTGAATTATTTGACTATTCTGATGCAAACTTTGTTGGATGTAAAATAGATAAGAAGAGTACTAGTGGAACATGCCAATTTCTAGGACACACCCTTATATCTTGGTTTAGTAAGAAACATAACTCAATAGTCTTATCTACAGATGAGGCTAAGTACATAGCAGTTGGTAACTGTTGTGTATAAATTCAATGCATAAAACAACAACTAGAAGACTATAATATAAGATTAGATCACATCCCATAAAATGTAACAACACTAGTGCTATTAATATATCCAAGAATTCAATACAATATTTAAGAATAAAGCACATTAATTATCTAAAAAAAAGAATAAAGCACATTGAAATCAGACATCACTTTATAAGAGATTATGTACAAAAAGAAAACATAAAACTTGAATTTGTAGGCACAGACCACCAACTTGCTGATATCTTTACCAAACCACTTAATGAAGAAAGATTTTGCTATATAAGAATAGAACATGGTATGCTATATACTCCAAATTGATGTTTATATGACATCCTAATTATGCCTTTTTGCTGCATTTCATTCTTTGTTTTGCTATCTGAAATGTGTTGACACAATTTTAAAAAGTGTCGACATAAGTGTGAAAATGTTAACACATCGCTATAGAGTATCGACACAATTTGAGAAAAGTATCGACCCGCAGCTATATAGTGTCGACACAATATATTATCCTACCTTTTGTGAGAAAGGTGTCGACACAAGGATGCAAAGTGTTGACACTAAGAGCCAAAAGTGTCGACACAAGAATCCATTTTGGATACCCTCTTTGATGCTTGAAAAGTATCGACACCCATAATGAAAATTTCGACACAATCCTCGTTTATAAAAGGCTATTTTCCCGCTTTTTATTTTTGAGCTCTCAAACTATTCAGCTTCTCAACAAAAAAAACGTTTATCTCCTCTCTCTCTCTCTCTCTCTCTTTCACACACACACACTCTCTCTCTCTCTCTCTCCCTCTACACCAGAAACCGTAGTGTCGACGACATGCCAGCAAGAACAATGGAAATAGGCAGCAAAAGAAAGGACACCAACGAAGGCGCCTTTTTGAGATCGAACAAAAAGAAGAAGAAGATAACGCTGAGTCAAGAGATGGGATTCAACACAACCTTAAAGTTTCAGTCGACTCAAATCAAAAACCTCTTTTACATCTCTTTCATCAATCAAAAAATCATGCCTAGTAGGCCTATCAATTTCTCTTTTTTCGATTCTACTGGAATGAAGTTTTCGTAATGGTTCAACACCCTAGGGTGGATGAGCCTTCTTGAAATCAAAGACTCCCAACTCTTGTGAGGCTTTTTTATGCTCACATGAAAGTTGTCGATCCTTTGAAAGACAAACAGATCACCATTTGAGTGAATAACACTAAAATTTCCTTTGACTACAAAACCCTTAACACTGTTCTGGGTATCCCGAATGGGGACATCTGTGTCCCTTGTCACCAAAAGAAGGGGACACTTGATTTCTTCTCCTTCCATAACGCTGTCAAACAAATTTTTAATGTTGAGACTGTGGATCTATCTAAACCCCTTGAGGCCAATCTTTTGAGTCCTAAAATGAGATTGTAGCACCATTTTATAAACCGCATTTTCCTACCAAAGTCAGGAAAATATGGTGATGTAACCTTCTTGCACATTTTTATAATGTGGTGCATAATAAAAGGCTTGAAACTTGATATTGGCTTTTTTTTTGTGTCTGACATGCTCCACTCCCATTCCAAAACAGACACTTCTTTGCCCCATGGCATGTACCTCACTAAAGTGTTTCGACACTTTGGTCTTGATCTGACCAAAGAGAAGGGGATTCCTTTCTCAAATCACTCCCTCTATGATAAAACAACCTTGAAACACATGCACATCATCAACCTTGAAGGGATGCTAGAGGCATGGACCAAGAAAGAACCCTATGCCTCTCCTTAGCTCCTCTGTCACTCCCTCTATCAATCAAACTCCTCTTCCACCTCATCCTCGATCCCCTGTCTCTCCTATAACCTTTAACCCCCTTCTCCAAGATCTCCTCCTCCTCCTCGGTTTGACCATTCTTCCTTTGCTCCATCCTATTTTGGTCCTCCTCTCCCTCTTTAATTTACTGCCTCTATATCCCAATCTAATTTGTCCTCTCAACTGTTGGATGAGTTGACCTCTCTTGTTTAGAGTATGAGCTCATCCCTCTCCTCACCTCTGGCATCCCTTCACAAGCAGGTTGAGGCTGAGATATTCGACCTCGGTGCACGTGTAGATGTCATAGCCAACGGTATTGTTACCATCAACGGCAAAACCAAATGTCTAAGGAAAGAAGTCAAATAGGCTTGTGAGGATGGCCACATTCTTAGCCAGAGCATGGCCAAGAGTGTTAACCAAATTGTCCAGACAAATCTAAGAATTCTACAATAAGTACGCAAGGAATATGACAAAGGCGCGGTCATAGTAGTCTAGGAAAACACAAGAAAAGTTGAAGAACACTTAGCTTGGTTTAGAGAAGCATAGGCTAAACAATTCAAGAAAAAGAAGACCCCTGCTAAATAGGAAGCTAGGCTGAAGCAAGAAGCTGATTTGGCCCTCCTTGCCACATTTGAGATAATGGAAAAGGAAAAAGAATATGAGAAATCTTCTACCTCCAAAGAACGAGCCGTAGAAAGAAATAATAAGCATGAAGAAAAGAAGGCATTCAAGCGCCAAATGGATGAATCTTGATGATGTTAAAAGGGGAGGAAAAAAAAGAGAAGAAAGTGAATCAATTGAAGAAAGTTGAAGTTTTCTATTAAAAACATTTCATTTTTGTGGTTGTGATTGTTGTGTTTGGAAAACATTTTAATTTATTGTTGGATGATTTAAATTTGTTTGGTCTGTTGGTTGTTCAAACATTTAAAATTTTATATGGTTAACTTCATGAATGCAATGCATGTAAAATCACATCTTTTTAGCATATCATGTGAATGTTTGCCTAAGTGTTTATATTTCTCTTATTGATGAAATGATAGAATGATCAGTTATGCCATGAATGCTATAATTGTCTAACTTGTTGAGGCATCATATAAGGGGAGTACCCTTATCAAAAAAAAAATTGTTTTATAGAAAATGTTGTCATCATCAAAAAATGAGAAATTGTTAGCCCAATGGCATTTTGTATAAGATTTTGATGATTTTATTAAACTAAATTTTCTAATTAAAGTTTTAAAAATATTATTTTAAATGTTTTTCAGAAAGATTGAGTTGACCCTACACGCTAATGAGTTGACACATTTGCCATTTATGTTAACATTTAGTGCTAAATGGGTTGACACTCAGTGTTCTCATACAGAACTTTTGTGTTGATACCAATTGACTTTTGGGTCGACACTTACAGGCAATGCACGCTTGACAAATTCAAGTGTGCCAACACCATTAAGGTTTAGAGTCGACACCTCTAACGCTTTGCTTGAGACGTTTTAGGAAAACAGGTTGTGTCGACATCAATGATCGATTTTGTCAACACTTTCAGATTGAACTAGGATCTAAGTTGAGTCAACACTAGCTACAACCTATGTCGACACCAAATCAAGGCCTAAAGAGCAAGATGAGTCGACACTAACATATATATGGGTCAACACTTTAGTACCTTGATGAAAATTAACTTGTGTCGACACCAATGCTTACATGAGTCGATACCAAGTGATCCTCTGGACTTCCTGATTCTTGTGTCGACACTAAAGAAGCAATGAGTCGACACCAAGACACCAAGAAATCCCCCGGACTCTGACCTATATATATTGACAACAATGAAGAGATGAGTCAACACCAAAGGCATCCTCCGAAGAACCAGAAGTTTGGGTCGACACCAACATTCTAATAGGCAAAGTCGTTTGGCTGGGTCGATGCCAAAGATGAGAAGTGTCGACACAATTTTTCTCGTAGCTAAAGTCATTTAGTTGGGTTGACACCAAAGCAGACTAGTGTCGACATCAATTTTTCAGTAACCAAAGTCTTTCAGCTTAGGTCGACACCAATGCCAACATGTATCGACACCAAAATTTCAGTAGCTAAAGTCTCTCAACTAGATCGACACCAAAATTTCAGTAGCTAAAGTCTTTCAACTGGGTCGACACCAATGAAGATTGGTGTCGACACCACAGAATACATGTTGTCGTTAGTCAACACAAACTCTGATATGAGTCGACACCAAGCTTTAAGATAGAGAACTGAAGTAATGAAAGGTTCGACACTAAATTGATTTTGAGTCGACACTAAGGTGTTGGCACTGAATATTCAAAAGATGGGTCGATACCTCATGAAGAATGAGTCGACACTTTTGTCTGAGAACCAAGAACCAATTTGTGTCGACACCAAGGAGTTTTGTATCAGCACCTACAACGAAGTTCAAAAAAGGTGCTGGTTCAAATGGTGACTTTTTCAAAGTATTAATTGCTTCCATCTACCACCAATGGTCATTTACTTTAGTGGGCTATAAAATGAGTAAATGTCAAAGCTTTGAATTTCTAGATTATTGTTCTATTCAAGTGCATTGAAAGCTCAAAACTTCTCTTTACTCATCCAGCCCAAAAACTTCATTCACTTCCTTGTTCATTAATTATCAAATCTTTGTAAGTAAGTGTTTGTGAGTTATTGTTCATATTTCTCAATCACATTTATTGTAAAGCAGGGTAAGTCACCTTTGCTATGTTTAAGAGAGTGTTCAGCACTTCTTAAAAAGTACTAAAAAGAGTTTAGAATATAGGGAGTGTTTGTAGAAACTTCTTTATGCTATAAAAAAATTTTGAATGCACATGTGAAGCATTCGTACATAGTGAAAATTCTCAAGAGGAGTTTTGAGGAGTAGACGTAAGTTTAAAAGAAACTGAACCACAATAAATCCTTGGCGTCTGGTTTAATTTTTTCTCTTACTCCTTTAATTTTATTGCTACTTCTTTATTTGTGCTTATTGCCATATTTATTGTGTGAAATTAAATAAGTTTTTTAGAAGGTGTTTTAAATAGTTTATATTTTTTTTTTAAACCCAGTTCACCCCATCTTCGATTTTCTAGGACTAACAATATGACTCTGGTCAGCCTTGTTGTATCAAATGTGGAAGCTGAGAATTCAATTTGTAATTCTATTAGCTCAAAATACCTAGAAGATACCTACATTGGGGTTGAGGAAGTTACTGTAAAGGAGGCAATAGAAAAAGAAGGTCAGCAAAGGGGTGAAGGCAGTAATGCTCAGGAGGGAGGCAATGATGAGGACCAATGGGGGAAAAGAGGGATAGCTAGAGTATGAGGTAGCTAACATCAAGGCAAACACAGATGAAGAAATCTTGCATGAAAATGGACATTTAGGTAATGATGTAGTTAAAAGTAGGCAACTTCAGTTAGTTACAAAATGAGGGAGAAACAAGAAGAAAAAGCTTCTACGGGAATTAGGCCTTTTTAGTGTTAAGGATTCTCGAGACAGTGGCAAAAAAGAGGATTAGAAGTCAGCAATCGCTGGATCAATCTTCCCTCTGTACTCATAATTTCCTAAACCGAAATAATATTATTAGAAGGGAGGTTGAAATGGTGTTAGAGATGGGAAGGATTTTAGGTCTTAATTTGGAAAGAGATGAGGTGCAGATCCTATCAACAATTATGGCTATGGAAGAGGCTGATGAAAGGATGAGGAAGAGGTGGGACAATGACAAATAAGTTATGAGATTATTGTCTTAGACTGTAAGGGAATGAGAATTGTTAAGAGGTAGAAGATTGATAGAGTCAAGAAGGGGCAAAATTAGAGACTGATATTGCCGAACAGTTTTGGTTGGAAATGCCTAAGTGGTCAATTTTGGAACGATGTTGTGTCTTGCTGAGCTTTGATTGGAGTTGTGTTGCTGGGTGTAAGTCTATTTTGTTTGTGTCCAAGTTGAAATTTGGGTTGATAAGTTGTGCAAGAAGGATGTTTTAGTGAATTGTCTGAAAGAAGAATGGTCCAGTCGAGTGGATGTTGGGTGCGTGGTGACCTGCGCAAGGGTATAGGAAGTTTTATGGCCGGTGGCAACAGTGCTTTAATTTGCTAAGCTGGATTGCTTTGTTATGGGAGTATAGATGTAGTACTGAGCATGATGTATTGCTGCGTAGTGCTTTGGGCAGAGATGTTTGCCTCATCTACTGAGTTCAGGTGTTTCTGTTTTCATTTTATCTCTGTTTTTATGTCCCCTTCCTTGGGTTGATTCCCGTCAATTATATCACGTTTAGGCTTTGGTCTTGCTCATTTAGAGTCATAGTCTAAAGTTGTTCTTGTTTGAGTGGAAGTAATAAAACTCTCTTTGTTGATATAAAAAAATGTCTCTTATATACATAGGAACTTTGAACAAAAAATTATTAAATACTCTCAGAATATCATGTAACATTACTTGCGTAGTATTTTTTGTAAATAATAATGTGCGATGTGTACTAAGTAGATCCGTCTTGTCTCTTACCCATCCAACGAAGGTGGACTCATATTGTTCCACGCAAAGTATTTTTCGCTACATAATTAAATAGAAATATCACATAAACAATGTCACATAGTACTTTGAGACTACCAAATAATTATTTACTTTGCACTGTTTATCCTATTTGAAAATGTGGAAACCCATCTTGAAAATAAAATGTTCATATAACGCATTGCCATTTGGTGATGTACCTCAACCTTGTCTCTCCCCCGTAATATACACATTAGACTTTTGGATAAACACACTTGTCTTTCTTAAAGTTTGTAATTAATATACAAGTACTTGTGTGATTTAGAAAATTATAGTTATATTTTTTCTTGAATCATTACATACATAGATTATTGTTAGTACTTTTATAAACAATTCTTCCTTGAATCATTACATGCATAGATTACTGTTAGCAATTTTTATCTTGTATGAAGAGGAATTTTAAAAGGTTTGGCTGGAATAAAATTAATATTTTTATATTTTTATATATTGTTAACATTCACTCTAGCTAATCGTTGACTAACTGTTAACTAATAAAATTGATAAATTTATAATGAGACTAAAAAATTCACGAAGTAAATAGTAATTTCTTAAACTATAGAGGTGCTTATGTATTAATTTTAAATATCAAGGGAAATTAGTGTATTTCAACTTGGACTTTTTTGTTTATGATAAGTTTTTAAACCAGTTCTATTTTGGGATTTTTTGTTTTAAATTTTTAGTGAGCATTCTTCATATTTTGATTCCTTTTTCTTTTTTTTTTTTCAAGTTTTTGGTTCGAACTTAAAAATGGTTCCTCGAGGAACTTAAAAATGCTAAAATTAAACCAAATTCGAAACAAGTTTTCAAGACTAAAAGCACTGATAAAGTAGAAAAAAATAAAAAATAAATACTACTGACGAAAACCTATGGAAAAAAAAATTACTGACTTTTTGTATCATTCGAATTACTGAACCATAACATGCAGATGCAATACGGTGTTATCGCCTAAGGGTTTGTTCGATTAAGGGATTTAAAAGAGAGGATTGGATACTATATTCTATAGAGGTTTTATATGATATGTTTAGTTGCTACACACTTCCAAATATAAAATCCTTTTATGGTGCCAAATCCCAGAATTTCAAATACTTGGGAGGAGAGGTATTTGATATCCTCTCCCATGAGTCAATCTGTTTTGCCTTTTACGATGACTTTGGAGAAGTTTTTGTAATTCTTAAAAAAATATATACATTTCAAAAAATATACTGTGTAAATTGTGAGCAGTTTTTGTAAGCATTTAATATTTAAATTATATTTTATTTATATTTTATAAATTCATATCTATTTATATCCATATAGAAATAAACATGGTATATGTATATACTCAAGTATACCATATATATCTAATACTATATCTATTCATTTTATATCTACTTTTATATTCGACATTATTTTATATTCGTCAATTTATTTCCCGACAAACAAACAGGCCCTTAGCGCACTCGTGAGGGAAAAAAAAAGGGTTGTGGGTCCAAAGTGTTATGACAGATGTGACGTAAAAAAAAAATTATTCCGAACACTCTTAAAAATAGCTCCATTAATTAGGAGTTCAAAAATTATGATAGAAAGTTAATTTAGTGTCTTAATGCATTCATGTATATGTGTGTGTGTGTGTGTGTGTGGTGGAACGAACTTGGATGCCACCGAACAATCATCCAGTCAATAGCCCCCTTGTCAAAGAAACCTGGATGTTTTTTTTTTATTATTATTATTATTATTATGGCCATGATAGTGTCCAATAGCAAATCTTGGGCGCGTTTAAATTCGGCATAATTTAAGTAATTAATGTATTATCTTCTATTAATTTTTTTAAAAAAAAAAAGAAGATGAAAAAAGAGATATTGCGAGCATATGGTGGATTGTGAAATTATATGGATTAATTTATTGATTTCGTTCAATTTTCTTGGCAAAACTTGTTTGTCAAAGAAAAAGAAAAAATAAAATTGATAGAGGTGAATTTAACATTCAAGCTTGGACTTTACTTGGATTCCTCACAATACTAAACTTTTAAAACTTTCTATGTGCACAAGTTTTCAATTATTCACATTCTGTCCCTAATGCTAGCCAATAACAAAAATTACATTACAAATCAAATCAATCCATAGTTTTCTTGCATAGAAATGATCAATGTCAATGAGACATGATTAGGAATGCGAAGGAAATAAAGAAAATTGAAAAGAATGACAGGGTTCAAACCTTGAGAGAAAACAAAAAACAAAGCGAAAAACCCGAGTATTAACCAGCTAAAGTAGTGTCACACGTGGAGAATTCTCGAGATCACAATCACCGAACAGTGATCGTAGACAGTTAGAAAACTTTTGCAACTCCTGTGTCCAGTTGATTAACTCGGTTTCTCTCTCCTGCTTTGAAACCCTAAAATAGTATACCCTCTTGTGATTTGATTAACCACATGACCTAAAAATTGAAATATTGGCTTGAAACAAGCACACAGAGGCTTTCTCACATAAACTTCGCAGCACGAATTGAGAGATAACTTGTCCTTCAAGTTTTCCCAGAAACGCACAAACAAGTTTTGGTTTCGAGTGACAATAATCGTAGCTGACTGAACATACGCTGAGGCAGCATGCTTCACTAGCTCATTTCTGATGGAAATGGTGGAAGAGTCGAAACCGTTAGAATCATAGCGGGCTGCGTGGGACGACGGTGAATTTACCATAATGTCCTTCAAGCTCGTGTACACGTGATCATCGAGATCAATATCTTCCCGGTTGAACATTGAATCACTTCCCATTTTGAGGGAAGCTAATCTTCCTACCTTCTGCTGGTATTTGCCCATTGTTAAACTCCATAAGAGGTTGGTTTGGTAGTATATGGAGGCATATTGGAAGGAGATAAACTGTAGTGCTCTAGTTTTAGGGGTGATTTTTGATCACTTGGTCTGGTTATAGCATGGTGGAAATAGGAAGAGGTGAGGAGGTCCCCATTATTGTGTTTCCACAAGGGATAAATTAGCTTTTGATCTTGATAAATGGTTTTTGTGTTACATAGGTAGGTAGAGAAGAGAAAAAGATGGATCAGTTGGTTATTTATCTGAGAGACTACTCAAGTCATGGCCATCCTTGGATATAGGATGTTGAATAGGGCAATTGGGGTGGTGTTGGGAATTTTTACCACATCAAACTATGTTCGCGGAAGCACTCATCGAAATAATAGAACACACACTCAAAACAAAAATGGAAAAAATACCATTTTTACGGGGTTCGGATCAAATTGCTTATAGAGAGAATTTTACTATGATAAAATAAATTAAAGACTACTTATATGTGGTAAGGATGGACCTAATGGGGACAAACGGTGGCGTTTCGCCACTCCTACAATTTCAAAAAGAACGTGTTTAATATACTACTATTATTTTTTATTATTTCTAAATCATATAGGATTGCCGCATTTAGGTAATTTTTGTTTTCTTTTTGAAAAAATAATTAGTCATACCCTTGATATCAATATGCATTAACTAATAAATATAATCAAATTGAGCATCATTTTTGGGTCGATATTTTTGCATATATACAATTGATTCTCAATTGGAAGAACTAAACAACTGCTTTAAAAAAGATGTGATATGTAGTTACTCATTCTAAGCTCGACTCTAAGATGCTCCAAATGGCTGTAAATCATTTCAAATTGAAAATAATTGTAAGCTTGTAAAAATGTATTATCATACAGATTTCACTGAGCAAGAAAAACATAATTTGAGACTTTAACTACAAAAGTATAAGCACGATATTTGTAAGTATATTGAGTTATAAAATTTGTCAACAAATTCTGAGTTGCGTCAAGTGTTTGTAATGAAAAATCAACAATTTATCCTCTTATCGATGTATTGATTTATCTTATTTTTATTTTATTAGCTTTTACAGCTACAATGGGACATGCATTTTTAGCTTTGAAAATTGTGTGAATATTAGATTGCATAATAGGATAAAGAATGATTTTTTTAAGGAATTTACTTGATATTTTTATTGAGAAAGACATTCCTAAGAACGTTGGTATCAATTCTATCATAGATCGATGTCTTTAATGATATGAAGATCTTCGACCACAACTCAAGATGTCTCACTGTAGTAAATAGATCAGCTTAAAACTATTATCTTTTGAACATATTGTGACAATGAAAAACATATTTATTTATATATGTTCTGATTTTATTTTTCGATTTTATGCTAGCAAAGATTAATGTTGGGAATCTATACTTTCTTTTTAAAGTGTTTGATAGTGCATATACATACATACATATGAATATATATATATATATATATATATTGGGTGTGTAATTTGGGCCCGGCCTGGCCCAGTCGTGTACCAGGCTGGCCAAGCTCGAGCCGGGCCCAGCGAGCTCCCGCCAAAACTTTGGATCCGGCTCAGCCGGGTTTTTTTGTCTGGGGGTCGACCTAGGCCCTAGGTGTAAAAGGCTCGGGCTTGAGTTACGGGCTCGAGTATCGGGCCCGTACTTTTAAGTGGGCTTTTAGACGAGCTTGGGTGGGCCTTGCTTATATATGTATATATATATATATATATAGAGAGAGAGAGAGAGAGAGAGACAGACAGATAGAGCAGCGATGGTGAGAGGGGTCGCCGGTGGTGGCGGTGGCGTTGCCGCTGGCGGCGATGGTGGCTGTGGCGGCTTGCGGTTAGAGACGTGGTGAGAGGG
>JAUMHN010424682.1:0-12875 GCA_032360265.1 Heliamphora ciliata
TTTTGGCTTCCTCAAAATATTTTGGTTCAGTCTGAGAAAGAAATGCTAAATTACCCCAAACATTATGTAGAGAGGAATGAGTTTTGATACCTTGTGATGGATCATCAATGATAAGATCTTTCGAGTGACCGTGAGCATACATCTATTCTTTAGGAAGGTCTGAATTTTTTAGAACTTTAGATTCAGTATTCTGATGGACTGCATTTTGTTGAAGATTTGAAGCTTACTCTTGATTTGACTCTTCATTTTCTTTAAAGAAGATATCTTCTATACCTTTTTCTATATCTAACAGATTATCTTCACAAAAATCCTTTGAAGAACTAAAGTTAGTTTTATAAAAAATAACATGTATAAATTCTTCAACAATTAGGGTACTTTTGTTGAAAACTCTATACGCTTTGCTAGATATAGAATATCCTAGAAAAATACCTTCATCAGATTTTGCATTAAACTTGCCCAAAAGTTCTTTGTTATTGTTTAAAACAAAACATTTGCATTCAAACGCACGAAAATAACTGATGTTAGGTTTTCTTCCATTCCATAGCTCATATGGGGTTTTCTTGAGAGAAACTCGTATCATAACTCTGTTTATGATAAAGCAAGCGGTGTTGACAGTCTTAGCCCAAAAGTATCTTGGTAGATTATTTTCACAGAGCATGGTTCTAGCCATTTCTTTCAATGTCCTATTCTTTCTCTCAACAACTCCATTTTGTTTAGGGGTTCTAGGAGTAGAGAAGTTATGGTTAATACAATTTTTATCACAAAACTTTTTAAAATATTTATTTTCAAATTCTCAACCATGATCACTTCGGATACTTGTGATTTGAAAATATTTTTCATTTTGAACTTTTCGAGGCAGTTTTATAAAAGAGGCAAAGGCTTCATCCTTATGAGCTAAGAATAGCACTCAAGTGTATCTAGAAAAGTCATCAATAATAACAAATGCATATATCTCTTGCCTCCAAGACTTAAAGTCCTTGTTGGACCAAATAAGTCCATATGCAATAGTTGTAATGACTTAAAAGTTGAAATCTCATTTTTAGAATGAAAAGAACTTTTAATTTGTTTTTCTTGTTGACATGCATCACACGCTTTGTCGTTTTCAAATTTGATTTGGGGTAACCCAATCACCAATTTTTTTTTTAAAAGTTTGGAAATCAAGTTCATGTGTGATTGTTCAAACCTTTTATGCCATAACCAACTATTATCACTCAAGGCAGCTAAGCACTTGGTGTTATTCTTAGAAAGATCATTGAGAGTAAATGTATAAACATTTTCATGTCTTTGACCTTCAAGAATAACTTTTTTATTGGTTGAATATTCAATAGCACACTTAGCATGATCAAACACAACTTTGTAGTCTTTGTCACAAAGTTGGCTTATGTTAAGAAGGTTATGTTTCAAACCATCAACAAATAAAATATTTTCAATAGAAGGGGAAGAATTTTACCAATGTAGCCAATTCCTATGATTTTTTCTTTGCTATTGTCTCTAAAAGTCACAAATCCGCCATCTTTTGATTTGAGAGATGCAAACATCGATTTGTCGCCTGTCATGTGTCTTGAGCAAACGCTATCGAGATACCACATCCCCTCCTTGAATATAGATTTGAGACATACCTGCAAGAAAAATCAAGTTTTGATCTTTGGTACCTAAATTTTCTTGGGTTCTTTGATGTTAGTTATTTGAGAATGTGTTCCTTTAGAAACCCAAGCCTTCTTGACAGAGTAATTTAACAGATTTCTTTTTGGACAGTGCATGACAATGTGTCCATACTCATAACAGTGAAAGCAAGTGGCATTTGTATGATTAGATGATGCATTGACAAAAATATTGCTTAAAAATTTTTGTTTCTTCTTGGATTTATACTCGATTCTAGCTTTATCAAAAACGTATTTTTACATCCCAAGAAGTTTATATAAATTATTCTTTTCGTAAGTGAACTTGTAAACTGTTTTTGTGAGATCCTCAACCTTTTCACTCAAAAGTTTGTTTTCTTCCTTCAAAGCAGAGACTTGTTTTGATAAAAAAAAAAATTTCACCTTTTAAAGTCTCAATTTTAGTTGAGGAGGAAAGAATTAGTTTTTTTAAAATAGAACTCTTTGCATCCACTTTTCTCAATTCATCATGAAAATCTTCAAATGCACATTGCAGTTCATTTAAGGAGAAAGGATTAGGAGTTACCTCATCATTTTCTCTGGTCATGAGGCATAGGTTTGCTACTTCATTTTTTTTCTTTTTATCCTCAGAACTGTTGTCACCACTCTCTCCCCATGCAGCAATCATGGCTTTCTTGAAATCCTTTCTGAATTACCTTTTGAGCTAAGGACATTCAACTTTTACATGTCCAGGCTTTTTACACTCATAGTAGATGATTTCTTATTTTTTGAATTCATTTTTGAACTTGCTAGAGGTGCCTTTGAACTTGGTGGGCTCGCCTCGGTGTCCTTCCTTCTTAAAGAACTTTCTTTCTCCTTGTTTCTTATTTCTAAGAATCTTTTTAAATTTTCTTGTGATGAGAGCCATGTCTTCATTTTTATCACATGAGGAGTCTTCCTCAGATTTTTCTTCATGAGCTGAGGACTTGAAGGCGATCCCTTTTTTCTTTTTGTTATCCTCCTCATCGTCCATCTTGATGTTCATCTCATGGGTCATAAGAGAACCAAAAAATTCTTATAGGCTGAGCTTGTTAAGGTCTTTGGCTTCTTGAATAGCCGTGACCTTAGCTTCCCAACTTTTTGGCATACACCTCAGAATTTTTCGTACCATTCCTGCATTAGTGTAAATCTTGCTAAGAGATTTCAATCCGTTAATAATATCAGTGAACCGAGTAAACATATCAGAAATTGTTTCATTATGCTTCATTTTGAATAATTCATAGTTATGCATAAGCAGACTAATTTTTGACTCTTTCACTTGATTTGTACCCTCATGGGTAACTTCGAGTCTATCACACATTTCTTTTACAGTGTCACATGCAGAGATCCTATTGAACTCATTTGGGTCAAGTGAGCA
This sequence comes from Heliamphora ciliata, assembly GCA_032360265.1. Taxonomy (NCBI): domain Eukaryota; kingdom Viridiplantae; phylum Streptophyta; class Magnoliopsida; order Ericales; family Sarraceniaceae; genus Heliamphora; species Heliamphora ciliata. Next base: position 3,016 of record JAUMHN010424682.1, read on the forward strand.
ATAAAGGAGATTCATAGCTTTAGTATTTTTTTGTATCTCTCCAATATCAGTTTCATTCTATTCAGCCTCTGGTTTAGGGACAGTAGCCCCTTCAACAGTTTTGGAGGGTCTTTTGGGTCCATTTATGATAACCCGTCAAATGTCATAGTCTACGGCTTGAATATAAATCCTCATTCTAGCCTTCCAATAATTGTAGTTTATTCCATTGAACAAATGGGGTCTATTGGTTGACTGACCTTCGGATTGGATAGGTTCAATGCTAGTGTTGCTATATAAACTCTTAGACTGTTAATTAAAAAATAAGAGCCCAAAGCTCTGATACTAACTGTTAATTTCTAGGCAACCCAAGATAGGGGAATAAATTGGGTCTTAAAAAATAAATAATAATTTTAAAATTTTTTTAAAAACCTTTTAATATTGCAATTAAATATACAATTTAATCAAAGATAAGAGCAATGTAAGTATTAAAGAGGTTAGTGATAGAGAGATTAAACCAGACACCAAGGATTTATAGTGGTTCAGCTTCTTCCAAGCCTACGTCCACTCTTCAAGTTCTCTCTTGAGTATTTTCACTATACAGAATACTTCACGGGCATATTCTAAGTATTTACAACTTTCAAGATTTCGCTTAAATAAGCTGAATGTTTACGGGTACATTCACAAGCCTAAAACAGCTTTAAGAAAATCCTATGAAAACAAGTCTCTATTTTTTTCTAATCTCTCTTGAACTCTTCTTTGATTGGATTTACTCATTTACTCAAAGAATAAATGGTGACTTACCCTTGAATACAATAATTAAGAGTATTAATGAAAAAACATTTACTCTCTTTACAAAAATAATTTACAATAAATGAGAAAGTAAAGAGAGATGAGGAACAAGAGCTGGAGTTTCAGCAATAAATGAGAGCTTGAGAATTCTGAGTTTGATTCAAGTAATAGAACAGTAAATGTAGGTCTCCAGTTATATTAAATGTTGAGAAGTTACTCCTTATCTAAGCTCTTGTGCGTTCATGACTGTTGGAGGTAGGTGGGAATAATAAATGCCAAAAATTCAGCTATTGAGATCTGTCGCGAGTTTGAATTTTCGTCGCAGGTGTCGACACAAATGCCTTTGGTGTCGACACAAAATGTCTAGGGCAGAATCCCTTAAGTGGTTGGGTCGACACAAATATTCTGAGGGGTCGACACAATTTTACACTCTGCCTTACCAACATCATGGTGTCGACACATTTGGATCTGGTGTCAACTCGTTTGAAACTTCAGCATCCAAAGGAAGCACTTTGTGTCGACTCAACTTACCCTTGGTGTCAACACTAATTTTTGTAGGAAGCCTCGATTCTTTTGTGTCGACTCATCTTTAGTTAGTGTCGACTCAAATGTACTTTAGAATTTGGGAGGATTCACTTTGCGTCGACTCATGTCTTTTTTGGTGTCGACAATAAATTTTGCAGAAAGTCTCGGTATATATGTGTCGACACTTGAGGTCTCTGTTGTCGACACCACAAATTCTTCAGGCAGTCTTGGGACTTTCATGTCGACTCATCTTTAATTGGTGTCGACACCTCAAAATTTACAGGTGGTCTCGGTTCTTTTGTGTCGACACAATTTCCATTTGTGTCGACCCAAAATTCCGAATACCAAAAGTGTGAGACACTTTTGTGTCGACATAAATGTAATTTTTGTCGACTCATTTTGAGTCCTGAGAGCAACAGCTCTTTTGTGTTGACACAAAACTTGTTTATGTCGACACCAACGTTGATACATGAAAAATATCTTCATGAAACTGTTAGGGTGTCAAATCATTCATTTAAAGGGATTGACACATTTGATGTGATTCAAGTATACTTTGCCTTAAAAGTGTTTGACTTATTTTTCAGTTGAGTTTAACACAAAATATTCTCATTTAAGAATATGTGAGTGTTTTAATCATTTTGAGAGTTAAGTCATTTCTTTTTTGCTAAGGTATCAAATCATTTATTCAAAATGTGTTAACACTTTCATTTTAAAAATATAAAATATATCCATTTAAAACTGTTTATTCTTAAAAAATAAATTATGAAAATCAATAAAATCAAAATAAAATGTTCTTGGACTAACAGAGCAAAACAACACTAACATAACACATCCAATCGTACACAATAATAACCAAGTCGTGAGGTAATACCACAGATGATTACCCCAAAACTTCTCAGAAAGCCTGCGACAGCCATGATATAGACAAGAAGACCTCAAAATCCCAGCAGCTCAGAAGGTTAGATGAGACTGGACCTCAAAACCACGGCACTAAGGCGCAGGAGAACGAGCAGCCCCAAGGAAACCTCAGATCGGAGACAAAAGGCCCGCCTAGTAACTCTGCCATTGGCCTAACTCCGCACCCTAACCAACGTAGCCTGAGTAAAGGGAATCAAACTCCTCCCAAAAACCATATAACCGCCCTGACAAAATCACTGAGGACCATCCATGCAGAAAAGAGCATAAAAGCAATACTGAAATGCTACTCCTCAGGCGTACCCAAAGGCTAAATCGAAGGAGAGCAAGACAGTACAAAGCGTAGTAGTCGTAAGACGACCAATTAAAATCAAGGAACAGACAAGGACAAAGAAATCCCACCAACCCAAACCAAGTGAAGCACAATCTCACAGAGATAGTTACGCTCCCCAATCAATGATGGAAAAGATAGAGACAGGAACACCTCTGTTGATGATAGCAGAATGTCCATACCAGATCTAGAATCTTAATCAAGACAACCATCATCGGGAAACACCAGCATCCGAAAGTAATAGCCGAACCCATGACTTACCAGAGTAAGCACAACATCACAGATAGGCAATGCTCTCTTGAGTGAGAAAGGAACACTCTCCTAGAGGGTAAGGAGGGAAAGATAGACACCGGGCTCACAACGGAAAGACGATAAGAAGGCCTAAACACACGGCAATACATGGCTCCCCAAAACTCCTCTATGGCCTAAACCAAGAACTACAATATAACTGTGATGACGTCACAACCCTGGCGGCTCAGGAGGTCGGAGAAAGTTGGTTCTCAAACCACGGCGCTAAGGCGCATGAGAAGAGCCAGCCCCAAGGAAATCTCAACTTAGAATCAGAAGGCTAGCACCTAACCAAAATCGCCATCGGGCCCACCTCCACACCCTAGCCAACGTAGCCTAGACAGCTGAGGAAATGAGCACCTCCCAGACCATATGACAGCACTACCAATGAAGCCACTGAGGATTATCATAATCATAATTCTTCTCATCTAAACATAGGAGTCAGCTTCCAGAGCTAGAACCGTAATCAATATAACAAACAATAGGAAACACCATCAACCGAAAGTAACAACCGAGCCCATGACCCACCAAAGAAGCTCCGTATTACAGATAAGCCACGTTCTCCTGAGTGAGAAGGGAACACTCTCCTCGAGTGAAGGAGGGAAAGATAGACACCAAGCTCACCTTCTTTCTTTTTTGATTCACAAGTTGCTAACAAAAACTTGTGACTATTGCGTGGTATCATTACTCAATAATGAACCTATGATACCATTCGATTTATACAAGACATTGGCACAATATTATTTATGCATATAGTTATAATTTATTTATCAAATTTTACTATTTTAATTTTAATTTCTAATAGGTAGTTTTTAAATTAATTTCCACAACTACTAAAAGTTCATTTACCACTCGCCAACTTCTTTATTATCTCATTGTGAAAGATCTCTCGAAATGAGACAAATGTTTCTATTCTATTTCTTTTTGTCAAAACAATATAAATAAAAGATTTTGTGAGCAGGGTTTTTCAGAAAAATAAAAGCACCATATAGAATTTAAAGAGTGAATATGAAATGAGCTTTTCTGATTATATAATAGTGCGCAAATGTACTTGCGTGGTCATAACTCTGAATACTTGCAAATTTGACGCAAGGCCAATGTCATTGAAAACATAACTTTAATGACGAGGATGAATTGTCTTTGGAATAGTTTTTTTATATGTTTTTTTTTTTTGGGTTCATTCTAGTTATTTTTTTCTCAACATTAATTTCTTTATGCGCATATGCATTCGTTGCATCCATTCTTGTGTTTTAAATTCACAAGCCCTTTGATCATTGTGACTTCACTTTGGGTTATATGCCTGCTCGTTTATGGACTTCAACTTCTTGTACAAAATATTTGCTTTGGTTTTCTTGGAAAAATGAGGAAAACACTGTAGTCAGTCAATTGTCGAATCGTAGCAACTGATTTTTTTTTTTTTTCTAACAACATATCCCGATCTTTGTTAGAGATTTGTTAACGAGGTTAGCTTCATCATATTATGTGGGCTCAAAACAAATTTGTAATACATAAGATATATTTCAATCTAGGTTTCCAAATCGAGTAATTGGGAATGACAATTTATAATAGCATTCACTGTAGTCTAATCTATATTAATAACACAAGAACTTGCTCTAGACAATAAGGAGATCTGATACTATTTGTTGGAAAAGAACCACAACTTGCAACGAAAATAAAACTTTTTTTCCTTCTTTGCGACAGATTTAATGATATCTATTTAAATAATACTCCAATCAGAATAATATAAAAATAAACAGCAATCAAAACTATATGACGACCAAATTTTACATGCAAAATTCTAAAGGAAAAAATTCAGAGTTAGAGTCCTATTCCATATCTTTTTTTTTTGTAATTAATTGTAACATAAAAAAAAAATTGTACATGATTCCAAGGAGCATACCGCAGGTAAATACAACACTAACCAAACAAAAACAATAATACTAAGAGCCCGTTTGGTAATATTTACAGTTTTCTGTTTTTTGTTTATGAAAAACAAAAAATATGTTTTTGTTTATGTTTATAAAAAAACAAAAACAAAAACATGTTTGGTAACATAAATGTTTGAAAAGTGGTAGTTGGAAGTTACGGATGAATCCAATCAAAATTTGTTTACAAAACAAGTGAAAACATATTTTTTTTATTTCTTAAAATTTTGTAAATTTTGAAAACTGTTTACAGTTTTTTGAAAATAAAAATAATTTACCAAACATATTTTTGTTTACAGTTTACGAAAAATTTAAAAACAGAAACAGAAAACATAAACGTTACCAAACGACACCTAAACAATATGAACCACATAACCACTCCTGGGAGAGAGGAGATGCTAACTAAACAAAACCACATACAACCCTGCTCATCACTAAATTGCTTACCACTAACTAACCCCACAAGATAAAACTACTGACTTAACTGACAAAGAGACGGTTTTTTCTTTTTCTTACCACTAGATTGTTTAGTCAGCTTACTTCTTGCCTTCTGTCTGAAGGGAGAGGGAGGGGCTTCATTCTCCCCGTCAATTGGGGTCCATAAATCCGTAGCCTCACAATTTTCCACATCCAAAAGCGCTCGGAAGAAGTTAGAGATAGTCACATGTGAGGAAGGATCTTCAAGTTCAACCGGCGTACCACCTGCTGCTTCCACCCTTTCTCCCACCTCAGCTGACGTTGATAAATCCACAACAATTCCAACCTCTATAGGCATTTCAGCCACCTCTATGCTACCCTCTATGTTATCCTCCTTTAGCTTAATCTGATCTTGTCAAATACTGAGTTTTACACAAATCCACTCCCCAAGCATTACCAAATAACACCACCACTAAGAATATAACATTATTGATATATATTTCGTGCTACTAGACTGAAGTGGATACTTACTGAATAAAATCAAATAAAGGTTAAAATCTCACTGATTTACGCTTATCTAATAAATGTCAAGTATGGTATGGATTAAGGAAAACACACAAAATTTTATGACAATCCAACGTTATTTACAATTATATCGAAGGAAGAAAAGTGATTTAGAATCATCCCTCTTCCAACAAAATCCTTTGTAGCGGCACGACAATCACTTAATGCAAATGATGTCTATAAATCACCGCAACTCTCAATTGGTTGTTGAGAACTCAATGTCCTCGAAATACTTAATATTTTTTTTTGTTTTTATCATTGAATTCACTAATTGTGTAAGGACCCGATTTTAAATCATAGAATTAGGGATAGTAAACCGACAAGATCTTAGGTCACCGTAAGTTTAAAAACCCTAATACGATCAAAACCCTCAAAATCTAATACCTGAGAAGCAAAACTCTAATGCAAAAAAGAGAATATCTAAAACCCTAGAAATTATTTAATTATCCTAAAATATTAATTTAAAATCATAAAATCTCATAAAAAGATAAAATTACCATTATACTCCTAAGAAACAAGAAAATCTTTAAAAATTCAAATTTAGGCACATGGACAATCCAAATTCAAGATTTAAATTAAAACAAAAAAGCAAAAGACAAAATAGCAAACAAAATAACAAAAATACCCCTCTAAGGCCGGCTATGGCTAGAAAATTGTGCCAAAAGTTTTTTTTTTTGCATTTTATGCTCAAAAATTAAAAAAAAAGATGGACAAATCAAGCATCATTATAACCCAAAAAATACTTAAACAAATAATGACGATACTAATATAAATTTTCATGTCCACAAAAGCAAACAAATCATTATTAAAATCCTTACACACCAAATAAAGTCAAAATGACACATCTTGTCAAAAGAACTTAATTTAACTTATGTGCTCACACATAATTAATCAAATGATGCTAAATTAATAATACACTACAAAATAATAAACTAATCATAAAGTTACTAAAATAATTCATTTTTATAGGAAGGAAGACCAAAAATATACATTAAGTTAATTCTTGAAGCTTTTCCTTGGACAATATAGTACCAATACATCATCAAAACACCTAAATTAATACAATTTGAATTTTTGTGGCCTAAGTACCCCCTAGCTGAAATCCCCTCTTCTTTTTCTTACACAATATTTCTTAAAAAGAATCCTACTTCCCATGCAACCAATAGAAATAAAAAAAAAATTTAAATTTTTTACACATTAATTATTAATTCCACTACCAAAAAAATTCTATAAATAAGACCCTTTTCCCTCATTCTTTCTCCTCCATTCTCGGCAAGCTTGAGAGAGGGAGAGCAACCAAAAAATTTAACTCCAAAAGTTCTCAAAGTGTGGGAAGAAGAAACATGAAGAAGGAAGAAGGAGCAAGGGGGCTAGGAGATCTTTAATGTGTCTAAAAGCTAAGTCCTATCAACTTTCCGCTATAAACTAACTCTTCTAAGGTAAGAAAAACTCTAAACTCTCTAATCTTACTCATCTCAAACTCCCCTCTCTTCATTCTCCAACTTCGAACCAAGATCAAGAATCAAAGCACAAGAACAATGGCGTAAAAATTGTGATTTTGGGACTGTTTTGTGTTATTAGTGTGTTATGGTGTTTGCATGTTGATTTTCATGGAAATATTTATATATTTAGGCTCTGGAGTTATGGTTTTTAAGTTTACATACCATGCTTGCAAAGATTATATGCTCATTCGTGACATTCAACATGCTCGGAGATGAAGTAGTTGATTAGCTCTGAGTTTGTGATATTCAACTTACTGGACCTATGTTTGAAAAATCATAAATAATTATAAAAACATCATTTGAGGTTTTGCTTTATGTTCAGATTTAGATTTTTTTGTTATCTTTCATATAAAATCGATTTGAACTAATTTGAACTTTCAAAACTCGAAAAATAATTTTTCTACCAAAATATGTTATTTTCAAACCAGCCTTTATTGTAGAGGTGAAAACCCTATTTTAAGGTAAGAACTAAGATTTGGTTTCTTCATGAAAGTTGTAACTGACATGTTTATCTATCTAGCCACCACAAATGAGCCCATTTTGTTGAGATTTGGTCAGTCAAAACTCCTCTGCAAACTGCTGTTCAGGTATAGTGATTTAAAAAGCTTATTGTCCAACATTTTTGTGTAACGTAAAATCTATATTTTTAGTGACCTACCCAAAAAGTGTTCTTCATGGGAAATGTTTGGAACATTTTATCTAAATGCTATCCAAAAATTAGGTCCTTTAGCCTCTGTTTTTCCCCTCAAATCATTTTCATACTCTCTGTTCTTTCTGCTGAAATTCATCATTTTTGAGTTTTAAGTAGGCTGACCTGATACTATAGACACCCTGATTTGATTAAGCCGAATCTTAAGCACCTGTCTCGAATGATCACCAATGATGAAAACATGAGAATTGTGCTCAAGGATACTCCCAAGAAAGAAAAGTTAGGAATTCAATTCAAAACCCAAGAAACCACAAAAAACCTTCAGGCCGCGATAGCCATGAACCTCACGGCCGTCACATTTTTCAAAACCCTAAACCAGACCGTGTCCTTGCTCCAGCGGCTGCTACATTTTTGTGATCCTAGAGCAGGCCACTGTTAGAAACAAATTGCCAAGATCATTGATTTGAATACGATTTTTTTTTTATAAAAAACACAGGACGAGCAATCCCCGAAATAGGCTCCAGTTTAAAACCTTTTGATGTTGAACGATCAAAATAAAAATCGTACTCCCAAAGTTAGATTCAGAATTATACCTTTCAAAATTTGGTAAAATGATTTTTGTTACTGCAACAACTATGAATTTGAATTCTTTGAGTTGAAACACCAATTAAGCCTTCTACTATATTCCCGATGCGTATCACGAACTTAAGGTGGGCAACGATCTTTCGTGAAGTAGAACTTGCTAAACTAATCAACTTTAAGTTTACGTGGCAACCTTAGTCTTGAAAGACGACTTATAATTAGGGTTTAGCATAACCGCATATATATAGGACTACAGCAGGGACCTGTGGAGTAAATATGAAAACTCACTTGCCCTTGAGGCAATTTCATAAAAATATAAATTACAATTCATACCACTAAAGAATCGTAATTGCACTTCTGGCCACATTCTCAAAACCGATTATTCAAGATCAAGTTATTAAATACTTAATTTTTCTCTTCACGATAAGATTTTTGATACCCGCCAATTAAATTTAATTACTGACAATTTAATTTAATCAGTATCTTTTAAATTCCTTAAGCTCTTCTACTTAACTTATTTAACTGCCGGATAATTAAATTCACCCACAAGGTTTAGCCCGGTCAAAACTTATAAGCTTCTTGAAGGGGGTATCGTCAATTCCAAACAATCGGGACGTGAATTCTGTCAATAATTAATATTCACTATATAATTAATACTGCTATCCAATTCATCGGGACTATTGACCCATAAAAGATTGCACCCTCTAATAAGTCAAAATAACGAATATCAAATATACGCAAATAATAATTATTTCAGAATTAAGAGTATAAGCACTCATAATAATCTTATGGTGAGAATTAATTTATATAGTTAGTATAAAATTAATTACTCCAATGTAGTCCCGTTCAATATATACAAAGTGTACTAACACAGCGAGTTAGAACAATAGACGACACTATTATCTGTTCTCCGTAATCAAGACAGGTCTACTAAAACTCTGTGCTACAATCATATCGATGGTTTGTCCAATTTCATCTAAACTATGAACTAAAACTTATATTCTGCAAGAACCTATAATCTGGTCTTCTATGTGCAAGCCGTACTTTACATACCAGATTAAATACTATATAGAATAAAGGACATCCAATTATAATATTTAAAGAAATAATATTGCATTTATTACTCATTAAGATTTTCATAAAATGAAAAATAATTTTATTAAAGAATAAAATTAAATACTAAAACCAACAAAAACCATGGTTTTTAGTATACAACTCTGATAATTTTTCACTTATACTTAAAATTATGCTGTCATACATCTGACTCTCATGCCCTCTACATGACTGTCAAAAGTCTTAGCTGTAGGTTATTTGTAAAAGGAACTACAAGGTTATCCCATAATGCAATTTGGTCACAACAACATCATCCCTCTATATAATTTCTCGTATCACGT
>JAUMHN010424692.1:0-12874 GCA_032360265.1 Heliamphora ciliata
AGTCGTACCGATGGTATGTCCATTTCCGTATAAATTGTGAACATAAAACTTATATTCTACAAGAACCTAAAATCTGTCTTCTGTGTGTAAGCCGTACTCTACACACCAGATTAAATACTATACAGAATATCGGACATCCATGGATAACAAATAAATGATATACATACATCGCTCATAAAGATTCTCATAAAATGAAAAACTACTTTTATTAAAAATAAAATTAAATACTAAAAACATGATTTTCAGTATACCAACCCTAACACTTCTGACCTCGGGCTACTGTCTTGACATCCCATGGCTTATTGAGAGGTTTCATCCTACTGGTGATCTCAGCGATCTAGACTTTCAGTTACGGCGTTGTTAGGCCCTTCCGATGGGCAGGTTAGTTGTGCCCTGGTTGACATTGCTGGCCAAATGTGGATGGGAAAAGATTTCGTGCCACTTGTTGTAGCTGAGACACTACTGGGTTTGGACGCTGTTCATCGTGGTGAGACCACTGCCTTTGCTGGCAGCCCTTTACTTCTTCAGGTGAGCTTAACATCTTCCTCTGTATCAAGTTCTCTGTCATACTGCAAAGCCTTTCTCTTACTGTTTTAACTCTTGTTACGGATCTGGCTGATGGAGAAGGTAAGTCTTGTACAGAAGCCTTCTATTGACACGCACAATGCCACTGCCTTCCTTTACCGCCCGTGTTATCAGATATGTGACACTGAGGCATCTTGGCAACAGTATCTTTCTTCTCCGACTGGCCCAGACATTACCTGGCAGTGCTCTTGGTGGCGGATTCCCGCTATGACTTTGACCACTATGGATCACCTTGGCGTTCTGCTGATTGGTCTGTGTCAAACTACTTTCTACTATCCTCATAGGATCATGCAGCAGTTCGGGCGAAGTCAGATCATATCTACCAGCATCCGAGGCCGTCTATTTTCTTTTGCACTACGAGCTCCTTTTCTAGCATAGTATCGAGATGCCTGGCCTTCTCATTCACGTATGGAGATGCAGGAATTGCAATGTCCTGAGCTTTTTGCTGAATACAAGACATGGTTGACACAAGATAGGGAGAAGAAAGTTAGAGAAGAGGGAAAACAAACGGCGAAAAGGAGGAGGATTTGAGAACCTCTGCTTTGTTTTGAAAATTCCACAGCTTTCTTTTTTTGTTTGTTTTATAGAGTTTGGAACTTACGTTCCATTCCTTAAAAAAAAGACTTTGTAATTCTAAATTAAAGTAATGAAAACTCCCACTTCATGTTCATGTTGGTTTAAATTTATCCGAAGCTTTCTTAGTTTAATTAAATGATTGTATTATTAAAATTCAAAAATTAATTTGCATTGGTCTTACTTAGGTGTAAAAAGGGTTAAAAATAAAGAATGTGGCCGGACTTCTTAAAAGAAGCTGCCTACGTATTCCAAAAAGATGAAATCAAGCCATAACGTAGTTTGGGCCTAATTTTCACTCGGGTATTGACGATCTCTTTTCGTAACGCCTTAACTTTTGCCAAGGTCGCCCTTTCGGATTTTCGGCCTTGCGAGCTGCTCTAACTTTTGCCTGAGTTACCTTTTCGATTTTCAACTCAGTGAACTTTTATTTTATCTTTATTTTTACCTCAAGAATAGTACTCTTTGAGTTGATCGAGGTTAACTAGAGTGGAGAATACATTGCCTTCCAAAGCTATGATAATGATTGCACCACATGTCATGATGGTTTTGATGAGAAACGGTCCGGACCAGTTTGGCTTGAATTTGCCCCTTGGGTCAAAGATAGGAGCTCTGATTTCCCTTAAGACTAGATCTCCTTCTCTAAGATCTCGGGTCTTGACTTTCTTATTGAATGCTCGAGCTATCCTCATTTGGTACCCTTGTACATGAAACAGAGCTTGTAGCCTTCTTTCATCAAACAGGAGCAACTCTTCCATCCGGTTCCTCTGCCATTCTGCTTCTGAGATATTAGCCTCGGCCACTACTCTTAGTGAAGGGATTTTCACCTCAATGGGGAGTACGGCTTCCATCTCATATACTAGAGAGTATGGCGTCTGTTGAAGTTCGGATTGACGTTCGATATCCCCAGAGTGCAAATAGTAGATGTTCTGGTCAATCTTTGTGTGAGTTGATTATCTTTTGCAGAATCTTCTTGATATTATTGTTTGCTGCCTTGACTGCCTCGATGGTCTGGTTCCTATATGGCAAAGACTTGTGAGCCACTATCCGGTATTCCTTGAAAAGATCCAGAACCTCTCCTTAGAAATGTGAGCCATTATCCGAGATGATTTCATGTGGTACCCCGTATCGGCAAATGATGTTTTGCTTGACAAACTTAGCGACATGGGAGGCCTTCAATACTGAGTAGGAAGCTTCTTTTACCCACTTGGTGAAATAATCAATGGTCACTAAGAAAAACTCATGTCCGTTGGATGCATTCGGTATTACTCTGCCAATCACATCAATGCCCCATACTGAGAATGGCCATGGTGACGTCAGGTTATACAAATGAGACGGGGGAACATGCATAAGATTTGCATGAATTTGACACTTATGGCACCTCTGCACGAACTGTATACAATTTGTCTCCATTGTAATCTAAAAGTATCCTTGTCGTAGGATCTTCTTGGCTAACATATTTCTGCTAATGTGTGGCCCACAGACCCCTGTATGTATCTCTTTCATCAACTCTTGACCTTCTTTTGCGTTTACGAATATCTTATTGGCCCCATAATGTCCTTGTTTGTACAGTCTACCACCGCAAATGACAAACTGTGCAGATGGTCATCGTATTACCCTTTTGTCCTTTTTACTGGAAAACTTGGGATATTCTCTTTTCTCTACGAAGCTCTGAATGTCAAAGTACCATGGAAGTCCGTTAATGCTTTCTTCAATAGCAACTATCATCTCATATGCCGACTTCCTCTTTTGCTCAATTATCAAAGGTCTCGTCCGAACCCTGAGTGGTATGTCAATCATGGATACTAGGGTGGCCAGTGCATCGGCGAACTTGTTCTGCAGTCTTGGTACACGAGTGAAAATCACTGATTCAAAGCACGGTATCAACTTCTCTAACTCCTACTGGTAGAGAATCAATGTCACGTCCCTGACCTTCCATTCTCCTCTAGCTTGTGAAACCACTAGTGCTGAATCTCCGATGACTTCCAGCTTCCTTGCCCCTAGTTCTAAGGCTGCCTCCAATCCAGCCAAACATGCTTTATACTCAGCCTAATTGTTAGTGACTTCAAAATTGAGTTTTAGAGACAACGGGACATGTGATTCATCGGGAGTGACAAGAAGGACTCCTATTCCATAGCCATATTGATTGGATGCACCATCAAAATATAAAGTCCACTTATCATCCCCGATTCTCATCAGCTGTTTGTCTGAAGCTAGAACTCCGTGTCTTCGCCTCCTTCAATTGGTTGATCGACTAAGAATTCTGCCACTGCCCTGCCTTTGACTGACTTCCGGGTGATGTACTTTAGATCAAACTCTGATAATAGCAGCAACTATCGAGCCAGCCTTCCTGTCAGTGCTGGCTTTTCGAACAAATACTTCAATGGATCCATCCGGTAGATGATGTTCACTGTGAAAGACAGCATATTATGCCTTAATTTTTGGGAAGCCCAAACCAAGGCCAAGCATGTCTTCTCCAGCGACGTGTATCGTACTTCTGACCCTGTCATCTTCTTGCTTAAGTAGTAGATAGCCTTTTCTACTCCAGTTTTACCTTCTTGTGCCAACATACATCCCATAGCTGAATCGGTTACTGACAAATAGAGGATCAGTGGCCTATCAGGTTCTGGAGGAGCTAGAACAGGTGGGTTCTATAGGTATTGACGTACGGCCTCAAAGGTGTCTTGACATTTCTAATCCCATTCAAACTTGACTCCTTTCTTCAGCAAACAGAAGAGCGGCTCACAGGTAGTCGTCAGTTTTACGATGAACCGTCTGATAAACTGTATTTTATCTAGAAAGCTCCTGACTTCTCGTTCGGTCCTCAGGGGAGGCATTTCCAAAATTACTTTGATCTTTGAAGGGTCAACTTCAATGCCTCGCTGCGTGATTATGAATCTAAGCATTTTCCCGGTAGTGACTCCAAATGCACACTTTTGCGGATTGAGCCTCATTTTGTATTTTCGAATCCTTTCAAAGAACTTTTTCAGAGCTGTGATGTGGCCCTCCCGATCCTTGGACTTGACTATCATATCGTCCACGTACACTTCAACCTCCTTATGTATCATGCCATGTAGTAAGGTAGTGGCAGCCCTTTGATAGGTTGCCCCTGCATTCTTCAAACGAAACGGCATCACACGATAACAATAGGTGCCCCAAGGCGTGGTGAATGTCATCTTCTCTCTATCTTCGGGATTCATCAAGTTCTGGTTGTACCCAAAAAAGTCATCCATAAATGATAATAAGACATGCCCCGCAGTACTGTCGACTAAGACATCAATGTGTGGTAGTGAAAAATCATCCTTCGGGCTAGCCTTGTTGAGGTCTCAGAAATCTACGCAGACTTGGATACGACCATCTTTCTTCAGTACCGGAACAATGTTAGCCACCCATTTTGGATACTCGGTTACCATCAGGAATCTAGCATTGATCTGTTTGGCAACGTCTTCTTTGATCTTCAGAGCCTATTCTGGCCGGATTCGTCTCAATTTTTGTTTGACCGGTTTGGCATCAGGGTATAAAGGGATATGGTGCTGGACAATATCGGGGTCAATTTTGGGCATATCTTCGTAAGGCCATGCAAATACATCTTTGAATTCTTTTAATAAAGTTAATAATTGTTCTTGTTCAGTTAGGGATAAAAAGGAACCAATTTGAACGTTTTGCGGATTAGTTTCATTACCCAAATTTATTGACAAAGTTTTTTCAATTAATGGTTGGGCACACATTTCTTCTTCTCTTTTTATTAAAAGTTTTATTTCTTCGGGGATATCCCTGTCGAATTTAAAATTGTCGAAAAGCGTATGAAATAAATCAAACAAAGCAAAGTAACCAAAAATCTTGTTCATTTCATTAAGAACCAAGGGAATTATAAACTCGATAGTAAAAGCAGAAAGAGGTGTGTCAATAGATGCGCCCTCGATTACAGACTCTGATTTAATCCCGAACTCAAGATAAACAATGTGTTCATCACCAGACTCGATAGTCCAATTCTCCACCTCTTTTGCTGCCGCATCGACGATAAGCTTGGTGTAGTCCACTAGTGCTTCGAAATCCATCATGAAGCAACCTTGATTAGTCACCTGCAGCTGAGCCATTTTCTCATTAAACAGCACTCCCATGTTCAGTATCATCGAGCTTGTCGGCCCAGTCTTTCTCCTGGTCCTTCTTTCCTTCTTGTTTCCCTTCTAATGCCTCTTCATCCTCTGTGTCAGACAACTGATGGCTGAAAAAGATCACCAATCCTGGCAGCTTTTGATGAGTTTCTTCGTTGATCCACGGCTCTAGAAGGCCACGATACGGGAAATCTTCCCCTTCCTTAACGAAGTATTCATTGAGTGTCCCAGAATAATTAGCCTTTCTTCCCCTTCTAGGTCCTTCTAGATCTTCTTTCGTTGGTTTATACCCAAGGCCGAAATGGTGCAAAGTCAGCAATACCTGAATGGGTTTCGAGATTTCCTGCTGCTTGCGCCCTAATCCCATGCTAGGGAAGAAGGACATTTTTCTCATCATTGTTACGGCCCACGGGTTGACATACATTTCTTCCTCATTCATCAGCGTCTAAACAGCCTGTGCCTCATCAAACTGAAAATTGATGAGCAACACATCATCTTCACTATGCTGAACTTCTAACAGAGTTGTACCCTTTCCTCCTTTCGGAGGGTGAATACTGTCCTCCCCATGAATGGTCAGAACTACTCTGTTCTTTATTAATTTTAATTTTTGGTGAAGGGTAGACGGTACTGCCTGGACATTTGGGTCATGCAGCCACGGCCTGCCCAGCAATAGATTGAAGGAGGCCAGCACGTGAAACTCAATTGACGTCTCCAGTGGTCCTACTAAAATGGCGAATGACACAAGTCCTAGTACATCCCTTCTTGTGTTGTCATAGGCTCACACCCCTTGATTGCAGGAAGTGAACTGGTCTGGCCTCATCCCTAGGCAGACAGCCATTTTTAATGGGTAAACATTTAAGATAGACCCATTATCAATGAGGGTTACCGAGACCCATTTTTTTAGGCACTTGACGGTGAGGTGAAGAGGCTTGTTGTCAATTTTTCCTTCAGCGGGCAAATCCTTATCAGAAAAAGAAATGACTTTTGGTTCGGCGGCTGGCAGAATAAGCCCAATAAGTTGCTCGGGGGTTGCATCTATCAAGACACTGGCCTTGTTCAACACCCTCAAAATAACTTGCTAGTGCTTATGCGAAGCCATCAATAACCCCCAGATACTGATGTTGGCTTGCGTCTTTTTCAATTGTCTCAATACAGCATCCTCCTCCTCTTGCTCTGTCTCTTTTCTTTTTCCACTAGGCTGTCCTTTCTCTAGCTGGGCTGGCTTAAAATGTCATCCACTTCTAGTTAGGTGTTTCACGCCATCTTTGGGATCCCATAATCCCGGCGTCACATTATCAGTCTGTCTTACATCGTCTATGTGCAGAGGGCTTTCAAATGCCCACAAATCATTTAGGTCACTAACGGCTGCCCTTTTTCTTCTTTTCTCGTCATCTTCAATAGCCCATGTATTGTCAATTTCCTCCCAGATGTTCTCTTCGATAAAATTCACTTGTTGTTCCTGAGCAGCCCAGAAATCAATCCACTCGATCCCATCAGATTTTAACACGATTCTTACTAGCCAGAAGGACTGCATCTCATCGACATACACTTCCTCCTCAAAAAGTTGGGGAAGGGTGATTCCATCAAGCACATAGCCAAACCCATAAGGTCGACTCGGGTAATCCAATGGCCAATCATCTTCTTCATCGCGCTCCTCCTCTTGTCGATAGGTTTGAATTATCGATTGATAACATTCACAGGCATTATCATTCCATTCTTCCATCCTGTCTCGACTGTCTCTAATCGTCATGAATGAGCATGCTGTCTGATCCTCAGTTATTAAAACATGAGGGCATGGTAGGTGTACTGAACATATGTGCTAGCTTGGGTCCTTCGATTCCCCCAAAGATATGTAATTTATCACAGCTTGCCTGGCATGATTCGGCAAGGGGTTAGTCGTTACATTCGGTTTTAGAGCAGCAGACGGTGGCGGGATCACTTTGTTGTCAATAAGATTCTGGATCTCATGACGCAGTCTCATGCACTTATCAGTCAAAAGCCCCGGACCCTGATGGAAGGCACATTATTGGGAAGCATTGAATCTCGATGGCAGGGGATCGGGTACAGGAATGGGGTCCAATGGTTTGATGACCCCTTTCTCGACGAGTCGATTTAGGGCGGTGGATAAAGAAATGTTGAGGGGAGTAAACACCCTCCTTGGCCTCTGTTGCTGTTGGCTGTTATTTGATTTTTAGGCATTATTGGACTGCTAGGCGAAAGAGGATGGGTTCAGTAGGTTTACCTCGTTTGAGCGGGACACAAGGTTGGTGGTAGCGAATTGGTTCTGGTTATTTGTGGAGAAAGTCCTTCTGGGCTTCTGGCTTAGCTCGGTCTTTTTAATAACCCCAGACTGGATTGCATCTTCTATTTGAACCCCAGCATCAAACAACTGCTCGAATGTATAGAGTGACTGTGTGATCAAATAACGCTTCGACGGGGAATGCAAGTTATTCACCACTATCCTCACTTGTTCTTTCTCAGAGGGCTGGTTCATCATCTTGGTGGCCTTACCCCTCCACCGGGTCAGAAAATCAATAAAAGACTCTCGGTTCTCCTGTCGGGTCATTTCGAGCTCTCGGGTAGTTACATCCAGTTGGACATGGTAACTATACTGGTTGATAAAAGCTGTTGCTATGTCTTCCCAAGTTCTGGTTTTGGCTATATCTAGGGAGAGAAACCATTTTTGGGCTGCCTCAAAAAGTGATCGGTGAAAGTGCTGAGCCTTCAACTGGTCATCAATTCCCACTGGCGAGAGGGTGCCAACATACATTCGGAGATGAATTCTGAGATCTCCGGTTCTGTCAAATTTTTTCATGTCTGGCATTTTAAACTTTTTTGACAATTTAGCATCTGGGAACAGGCAGAGCCCCCTACATCGAGCATATATTCCACAACTCCCTTGGCTTTTCTGATGACCTTTTCCATCATGTCGATCTTTTCAATCAGTGCAGATTCTCTTAACTGCGCAGTGTTTTCCTCATCAACTATCACCTGACGAGGGTTCCGTGGTGGTGGTGGAACAACTTGTGGTCCATCGGAGACCTGGTTGTCATCTCAAAAGTCTTCGGCATTCTCATTCGTGTCGTCTGGTTATCCATTCACAATAGGGATACGGGCCTAAATTACCCGGATATATGCCTGACACTGCACTTGAGCCTGGGTCTACTGTTCTACGGCTCGTTGTATATCAGCAATTGCCCTCATTAGGGCTGTCAGATTCACCTCATTTTCTGCCATCTCAACTAACTATTTGGGTACTCTACAGAGTCTTCCTGTCACTGATCTTTTTCAGACACGTGCTGACTGTACTTTTCTCAGCCCAATGGTAAACTCACAAAGAACACCTGAATCCCAAAAGCTGAGTAACTAGTATCAGACTCTTTTCGGGCAGATATTCTGGCAACAGGTGGCAACTATCTTGAAATCCCAAAATAATGAATCAAGAGCAGATAAACACGGAGACTAACACAATGCCCCAATTGGGTTTATGCCGGCGACACAACAGAATAATCTGAAAACCATAAAGATGGTTAAGAAGGGAAATCAACTAAATTCTAGAGGGAAAGTCTATCTAAAACGAGGAAACGGACGGTACTTCGGCAAGAAAATAGAGCTACGTTGACCGGATGGTTCGACCTAAAAAATTCTAAGAAAAAAAAATAAGCAGCATAACGGTAAGGAAATAACTCTCAAGGGTTTGAAAGAAACGAGTCTATGTCGAGGGAACTAATGACCCGAAAAGATCTCGGAGGAGAGAAAAACTACCCTAGAAGTGTTAAAACGAAACACGGGCATGACCCCAGGAAGAAAACCGAATATGGTGAAAAACAAAACTCGGGTAAGAACCTAAAGAAAAAGCTAGCCTAAACAAAGGATAACAGAAACCCCAGGTCGAATCCAAAGAAAGAACTAGCCTAAATTTGATCAAAACAATCCTAACAATATACAAACAAAACATATAATGAAGAAAAACACATACTCCTACTAGGGTTAGCAACATCTAATTGGGAGGGTGTAAGTTCACTATATGCTAAAGCCCGATTTTGGTTAATTGAAAAGGGTACCTTCTGAATAGAACTGGGAATATACCTCCGATGCAGAATATGATCAAACAGTACGTTCGGATTCTTTTACTGCACCTATGATAGCGTACAGTCAGTAAGGGTTACCCGTCTTTGCAACAATTCTCGAAACGGATTAACGTTCGGGGCATCAGGTCGACAAAGCAGGGGGCTTTGAAGAACAATGCATATGCATGTAAAAATATAAATGAGAAATTTTATTAAGAACCAATGATATTTTAGAGTCTAACCATCTTATTTGATTTTATAAACCAGTGCCCAGTAGAGTCGCCAGAAAATACCGTATGACTCGGATTTGGGATTTAGGAGTCATTTTGGAAAAATGTTCAAAAATAAAAAATTCAAAGAATGTTTTTTTAAAAAAAATCTTTTAACATCTTGAAAATCAAATTTTGAAAACCCTTTTTGTTGAAAATAGAGTCGCCACTTAATTTTTGAGAAAAATTAAGAAAAACAAAATTGGCTACTAATCTTTAAAATGTTAACCAGAGAAAGAGGGTTCGGTGGCTAAGGTACGAATCGGGGAAGGTGTTAGGCACCCCGTTCGCCCAACCGTAAGTTTGGCCTCTACTAATCATCATTGGTTCTTTAATATAATTTCTCAAATGCATGCAAATAAGAAAAATATAGATGAAGAGAGAACATTCAAAATCAAGTATATAAAATACATAAAATATATACATAACACTCCAAAATAAATAAATGTCAAAAAAAAATTCTAAATCCTATGACATGCAATTTCTATATAAGGATACATGAAACATACTCACATGTAAAATTGTTTAAGTAATCTAAACTAACATGATTTGGTTAAAAGAATATAATACTAAAGTTGCTGAAATTACTTAAACATGAATTGCAAACTGTGGTATTGGAATTTGGGGGTTAAAAATGAGAGAATTCAAAGATGTTTTGAAAAATACTTTAACACCTTGAAAATTAACTTTTGAAAACCCCTTTTATTGAAAATAGAGTCGCCACTTAGTTTTTGAGAAAAACTAAGAAAAATAAAATTGGCTACTGATCCTTAAAACGTTAACTAGAGAAAGAGGGTTCGGGAGCTAAGATACGAATCAGAAAAAGTGTTAGGCACCTCGTTCGCCCAACCGTAAGGTTGGTCTCTACTAATCATCATTGGTTCTTTTAATATGATTTCTCAAATGCATGCAAATAAAGAAAATGGGGGTGAAGAGAGAACATTCAAAATCAAGTATAAAAAATACATAAAATATGTACATAACACTCCAAATTAAAACAAATAAAATGGTAAAATCCTAAGTCCTATGGTATGCAATTTCTAACTAAAGGATGCACGGTACACATACCCACATGCAATATTGTTTAAACAACCTAAACTAGCATGATTTGGTTAAAAGAATAAAAATATGCTAAAGTTGCTAAAATTACTTAAATATGGATTGCAAATAAAAATAAACTAATCTATTCTAGACATGGTTTTAAAAGAAATGACCGAAACATGTATAATACCAAAACCAACTAGGTAAGAAATAAAACTAGGTAAAAAAATAAACTAGGTAAAGGAGAGAAATGCATAAGAAAAATCTACAAAATAATGGTTTTATACTGAAAGAGAGATTTGAAAGAAAAAAAATAAAGAAAGAGTTTGTAAAAGGGAAAGATGCCAAAAAAAAAGGTTAGAAAATACTATATATATATAAAAAAAATTAATTATTTACGTTTTATGCATTTTAAAAGAGACAAAAAAAAATCAAAAGAAATCAAAAGAAAATAACACTTAAAAGATGAAACCTAGTTTAAAGGCTTTTTGTGATTTTTAGGTTTTAATAAAAAAATATATATTATAAAAGAAAAGTTAAGTTTATAAAGGAAGGTTTTGAAAAGAAGATTTAATTATTCACATTTTATATTTTTAAAAGAGAATAAAAGAGAAGGAAAAGAAAATAGGAGAAAAGGAAAGAATAATGGAGTGTTTTTAAAAGAGAAAATTATGAACTACTTAAAGATGAAAATTAACTTAAAAGCTTTTTTGTAATTTTTAATTTTAACAAAATAAAGGAAAAGTGCCATAAAAAGAAAATAAAATTATAGAAAAAGAAAATAAAAAATTGAGTTCTATAAGAAAAATGAATACTAATATTACAAGAAAAGAAATACTAAATGGAACTTTATTAAAACTAATAAAAAAATAAAAAATTAGAAAAGAAAATTACACTAATAATGAAAGAAAAAAAAAAGAAATTAGAAAGTATAAGTTAGAAAATGAATATTAAGCTAAAAAGAAAATAAAATGAAGTATTAGTATTTAAAGAAAAGAAAGTGGAATACTTAAAGGAAAAGGGATAGGGCATTATGAGGAAAAAAATAAAGTTGATGATAAAAGAAAATAAAATGCTATATCGAAAGAAAAGAAAATGTTAGAAGAAAAAAAAGAATGAATTGTATTGAAAAGAAAAGAAAAAGAAAATAAATGAAATGAAAGTTAGGATATTAAACTAATACTTAAAAGAAAAATGGACATTAAACTAAAAGAAAAGAAAATAAGAAAGAAAAGAAAAATAAATACTAGAATATTAGAACAAAATTAAGAAAATAAAGAAACACCTAAACTAATATTATAAATAAAGAAAGGAAAAATAAATTATACATTAAGAAAGAAATTACATTAAGTTAAAAGAAAAAGAAATAAAACTTTTTAAAGCTACATTTTAAGAAAAAGTAGATGTTAAGAAAGAAAATTACTTTGCTATTAAATGAAAGTTAAGAATTAAAACGGAGTATTGAATTAATGATATAAGAAATAAAATAAAATGAAATGCTAGTAAAAGAAAATTAGACTAATTAAAAAAAAGTAAATAATGCTAAAACATCAAATTAGCATAAAAAGAAAAGAAATGAAAAAAAATGAAGCGTTTGAATTAAATGGGTGTAATATTGATTATTACAACCATTTGTTGTGTAAGTACTTAGATCATAACAATTAGCAACATTGATAAATTGTAATTGCCAAGAAAAATATTAGCACTATTTAGTAATTTAACAATTTGTAATAAGTTTAAAAATGAAGGTAAGTAAATAAAACAAATAAGCTAAATAAGCTAAAATTAGAATTTAAAGCAATGTAAGAATACAACAACTATATAAATAATGCGGGAACGTAATTAAAATGAGTTGACCAAATTAAACCCGATAACTCCAAAGGGGTAGAAAATGGAGTTAGAAGAGAGCTGGGGATTCAAGCAAAATACCTAAATGGCTTAGGAATCCTCAAGTTGGGGAATGTGGGTGAGCAATTTGATCTTCCGGCGATGATCCAAGCTACGGTTTGGGACTGTCGGAGGCTCGGATCTCAGTATTTTGGCAGGGCTTTAGCGTCGGGGATCGGAATCGCTCGGTATATCGGCAGAGTCTCTCTCACTCAAAATTCGTACTGAAAGCGTATGCTGGGGTACGGTATTTATAAAATTCTTCAACCAATGACAATTTGACACGTTTTGGGACACGTCAGGCCATTTGAAGTTGGCGGCCGCCACAATGCAA
>JAUMHN010424703.1:0-12873 GCA_032360265.1 Heliamphora ciliata
TTCTCCAAAAATGCTCTCTGGCTTTTTTGTATTTTTGCTTCAGTTGAATGACTCTCCTCTTCGTTTTCTCTCTTCTTCGGCCCCCCATTTGATTTTTTGGACTTCTCTTTTTGAATTCCCCTTTCTTCGTTGCAATGTTGTGCAATTTATAAAACAAAACAAAAAAAAAACATGGGCAGTTCATGAAAGAGAGAGAGGATAAACCCAGAAAGCTATAAATCTCAAAGACGTTCTTCGGTAGCTCCCAACCGGTCACAGCATCTGTCTTCGACGAATCCATCGCTACTCCGCCTGTCGACACTACATGTCCGAGAAACCTCACCTCAGTCATCCAAAACTCGCACGTCTCGTACTTAGCGTACAAGCGGTGCTTTCTCAAAGTCTGCAGAACAATACGCAGATGGTCCTCATGTGCCTCCCTAGTACGTGAGTAGATGAGAATATCATCTACAAACACTACCACGAAACTGTCCAAGTACGGATGAAAGATGCGGTTCATCAAACCCATGAACGTCGGTAGTGCGTTCGTCAGACCGAGCGGCATGACCAAAAACTTGTAGTGACCACAGCGAGTCTGGAAGGCGGTCTTCGCTACGTCCTCGTCTCTAATCCGCAACTGGTGATTTCCTGATCTCAGATCTATCCTTGAAAAACTGCTCGACCCCTTCTACTGATCAAATAAATCATCTATCCTTGGCATAGGATACTTGTTCTTCACTGTCATCTGATTCAGCTTTCGGTAGTTGATGCACAAACGTAAGGATCCAACCTTCTTCTTGACAAAAAGAGCAGGAGCTCCCCACGGTGAAGTACTCGGGCGTATAAACCCCCTCTCCAGTAGCTCCTGAAGTTGTACCTTGAGCTCACGCAGCTCAGCGAGTGCAAACTGATAAGACGGTATAGATATGGGAGCAGTCCCTGGAATTAACTCTATCGAGAACTCTACCTCACGGCTTCATGGCAACTCAAATAGATCGTCTGGGAAGACATCGAAATAGTCGCAGACCACCGGAGGTAACTCTCCACGAACCCTAACCTCATCATCTAACAGGAGGGCTGCAAAGAGGAAGCCCAGGTTGCCTTGATTCTGACCGACACCGGGCATAGACACCAAACCCTTATCCCGATCACCCACAAAACAAAAGCAATCTCCCACTAGTGTATAGATTGTTACCCTCCGTCGATCGCAATCGATGAAGGCACGATAGGTGGTCAACTAATCCATCCCTAAGATGACATCAAACGCGGTCATATCTAGAATAATGAAGTTGAACTCTAAACAACGACCGACGACCTCCAACACACAGGATCTACACACCAGACTCAACATCACACTCCCACTAACTGGGGTCTCCACTCTCAAAACACTGCCCAACAGGTCAATTTTCAACCCCAAAGCAGATGCAAAAGTAGATGATATGAACGAATGTGATGCTCCTGTGTCCTTGAGAACACTGGCCTACGATCTAAAGACTAGAAGAGTACCTCTGATCATGGAGGTGGTAGCAGCAGCAGCGGGCACGACTGGTGCTCTGGATGAACGGGGATCTGCTAGAACATAAGCACTGGCCGGTGCACTGTTGCCCTGAACTGTAGAATGTCTGCCTAACTGCACTGAAGTGCCCCCTTCTACAATTTTGGATGGTTGACGTCCCTGAGCAGATGGAGTAACAGAAGCTCCAACTATGCTCCCCCGTCGAGGGCAATCCCTACAGATGTACCCTGACTGGCCACACTCAAAACAAACCACTTGCCGTCTTCCCTGAGCCTGCGACTGCGACTGTACCTAAACAGGCGCTGCACTCTGGCACTCTATCTCACGATGCCCTGGCCTCTGGCATCTATGACAAAGCGCCCTCTGATCCGATCGTCCTATTGAGACTATGAGATGTGTGGATGCAAAAGATTGTGGCCGATACGACCCCGCCAGAAGAGAGCTCGGACCAGATGTTCATCAGCGCTTGTTCTCCCTGCGCCCCTGATCCTGTGCGCGTCCCACTCCTGGCTGACCCTTACTGTCCCTGTCTCTGCGCGTCTCGCTCAAGGTGTCTTCCACTTTCATGGCCATCTGTACTAACTCAGTGTAGACCTACATTTGGAATGCCGCCACTCTGTCCCTAATAGTGGGCCTCAAACCCCTCTCGAATCTGTTCGCCTTGAACTCATCAGTAGGTATGATCTCCTGTGCAAACTGGGTTAAGCTGGTAAACTCAGCCTCATACTCAACAACTAACATGCTCCCTTGAGTCAGAAACAGGAAATCCTCTCAGTAGCGATCCCTCAGTGTCGCTAGAAAGTATTTCTCTAGAAATACCATCATGAATGCCTCCCATGTACCTACCACTGTAGTCTTGCAAAACTTCCACCACATGTGAGCGATTCCCCTTAGCTGGAAGGCAGCGCAAGTGACCCTCAAATCATCTTCCTCTATCTGAAGCGAATCCAGGATCCTGGTAACTAGCTCTAGCCACTCGGTGGCTGCGGTGGGATTGGGATCCCTAGAAAAGGTAGGCGGGTTCGAACGACGAAACTCACAAATTGCAACCATCACCCTCAGTTCTGGTATACTCTCCCTGCCCCTAGTGGCCTCAGCTAGTTGCCGGATGGAGCCGACCATCTCACGCAACAGATCTCCCTCAGCAACAGGTCCTTGGGGGTGCATTAGCATCCCCAAATCTGGGACTGGAACGTCCTTTTGGCCAGAACCACGGCCTCGGCCTCGACCACCACCTCGTCCACCCCGTGTAGACAAGACTCTATACAAAAGTAAGATAACAGGGTAAGCTTCCTACAATATGTTATTGCTAACGTAAAGGACAGATAAGCATGCTAACACATAGCCACGTAATATCATGTCATGACATCTCACATACCGAGGAGAACCAACAAGAAAGACTCGTCACTCTGAACCACCTACTTAGATTCTTTGCTAGAAATCACGTCCGCGAATTGCATTTCTAACATGGCTCCCATGTACATTAATTCAAATGCCTGAAAGCAAGACTAATCAATCCTATGATCCAGCCTCCATTCCCACATAAACAAGCTATCATGCACTAAAACATAGGCAATCAAGCATATCCACATCCTCATAAGGTGATGTACCCTCATTCCAATGGCTCATAGGTATTCGAACCCAGAGCTCTGATACCAAGTTGTCACGCCCCAAATACCAGGGTCACGCGAATGCCCACCAAACACCCATTTAAGAAAAATAAGTTTTCACAGTTGGAAATCAAAATAAAACATTTGGATAACAGATTCCCAAGTTCAACTCTCATAAAATTATAACATGCATTCTCATACATGAATAATCATATCGCCCAAAGGCGTACTAAACCAGCCCAAACAGGCATCACATGTAAAAGTACACGTCTCAAAAAGGGAAAACTACAGCAAGTCTTCCATCACCTCTACAACTAGGTTAGCTCCATATGCTGACCTGAAAAAAGTTTTACAGCAAAAATCTCACACCGTGAGCCGATGTCCAATAGAAAATAGACTGTAAACTGTAATATTGGTCATGCAATCATATGGTGGGGGCAAACTCAACCACAAAAGCCCTAAACAAGTTTTTCTCTCAAAAACCATCAGTTTTCTATCCTTGAAACTATGCATATAACCTGACAGATATCACGCCAAAGTTAAGGAAAAGCAGTAAAACACAGCATTCTCCACTCGGGACATGCAGCCAAGGAGACGCGATAAAATGTAATCCTATGTATCGACTCTGTCAACTCAAGACAAAGGCAACAACTATAGGCTCTCGTCCATTACCCTAGGCCCACAGACTTGGTAATGATAAGTTCTATACGGAGTCACGACAACGTAAGTACTCAATTTACGGGTCAAGCCTGAGGGTCCAGAGCACCCACCAACCACTCAATTTATGGGATTCAATCCGAAGGTACAGAGCACCTACTGCTTAATTTACAGGACCTGAGCTTGAGGGTACAAAGCACCAAATCACTCAATTTACGGGGACTAACCGAAGGTACAGAGCACCTACGCTGCGAACGTTTCTAGACTTACACCGAGGAGCAATGGAAGCCCAACTCAACAATACCCATTGTCACGGTACATCTATGGATAACATTTCAAAACCAACCTGTAAAATAGATACACCACACGTGTATATAAAAGAGATCCCATCCACGAACCATGGAGATCAACAACTTATGTAAAAACATATTTTCTCCTAAAACATTTTAGAAGTTGAGACTCAACCCCAAGGGCTAGCTCCAGACCTTCAACACACACGTTTTTCTCCAAAGTTTTCGTAAAAACTCCATTTCAAACCACACTCATTAAAGCCAGCATACGAAAAGTGAGATCTCTCAATCCATGGCTTTAAAACCACCTGAGGGAAACCAAAATCATTTAAAACAACACCAAAGCCCTAACACATGACCCTAGTCATCTGGCTTAAGCTCCCAGTCGACTGAAAAACTCACTGGAAAAGGAGTTTCAAAACAAAAGCAATTTCAATCGACTGATCCCCCCTAGTCCAATCGACTGAACTCCCAAAAGCTTGATCCAGTCGACTGACCACCAAGGTCCAGTCGACTGAAATTTCCCAGATTTTGTTTTTGAGCTACGAATCAGCACAATCAAACCCAAAACGAAGCCTCGAAGCTTCCATCAAATGTCCATGGACTCCCACATGTCCAAACCTATCACCATAGGCCTCAAAAATAACATCCAACACCGTTTTCATCCAACCAAACACCAAAAAATGATTTTAACCCAAAATTTTAACCCAAAATTGGATTTTGAAACATAAATAATTTTTCATGTGTTTTTAAATGGTAGAAACACATAGAATTACACATAGAACCCTCTAACAGTTATACAGTTTAGGATCCTACCTTGGTGAGTTCAAAACTCGACGTCTCAATCCATGTGCAAAATCGAGCTTCGTCAAAATCAAATTTTGATTGGATGGATGCGTAGACCTCGACGCCGATACAAAGGATCAACAGTTGGTTTATCAAAAACCAAGCCTCGAGCTCCTGAGAAGTTAGAGAGAAGGCAGAGCGTGTGGTGAGTTTCAAGGCAAGAGAGAGAGAAGGAGAAGATATTTTGATGAAAATATCTAACGCAAAATATTTATAGGCAAAATATCTCGAAAATATCTTTTTCTTTTTTAAATTTTGAAATTCGCACAACTCCCTACAACCTTGGGAACCGACCCCGCATGCTCAGATAAACTAAAACATACATTAAAGACATATATAAACAAAACACATCATATATATATAAGTCTTAAAAAGAGACGGGTCCGGGTCTCACATGCGTTATTTTGGTTTATTAGAGGGTGCAATCTTTTATGGATCTATAATCCCTGTGAGTTGGATAATGATATTAATTATGTAATTAATATTTATTATTGATGAAATACAAGTCCTGAAAAATTGATATTGATAATACTCCCTTAAGAAAGCATATAAATTTTGACCGAGCCAAACCCTACAGGTGAGTTTTACAATCTGGCAATCAAATCAGTTAAGTGGAAGGTTTTAAAAATTTTTCGAAAAAACTAATTAAATATAATTATCAATAATTCAATTTAATCGACGGGCATCTATAATCTTAACGTGGGGAGAATAAATAAATTTTTAATAACAGGAGGTCGAATATTTTAATTTTGAGAATAAGACTGGCAGTACAATTATAAATCTTAAGTAGAATAATTATAATTTATGTTTTTACAAATTTACTTCTGAGTTAAGGTCGAATTTTGTAATTACATTAGGAGCTTATATCTTATTTACTCCATAGGTCCCTATTGTAGCCTACATATATGCTGTTATAAAACCTGATGCCTATTTAATTCATTAATTAGTTAGTTAACTTGGTGGCTAGGGTTTTCACGTCTTTGAAACCCTAAGTCAAGTTAAGAAAGGTTTTGAAGAACACAAAAAAAGTAGCCCACACTTCGATCGAGTTCTAGCATTTGAGAATACAGAAAAAGGTGAATCCCAAAGAATCTACCCCTTCCGGTGAACCTAGGACCAGGTCCTTAATCAATGCAAGGAATTGTTGAAGGCAAAACTGCCAAAATAATTATTTTTATAAATGATTTTTGATAAAAATTAAGTAGACGAGCAAACGACGAAACGGGCTCCAGATTAAACTTTTGATGCGGAATGATCACAATAAAAACCCATACAGCCACAGTTAATTTAGAAGACTACATTTTTCCAATCGATTCTTCAACTACGATTTTGATTCCGAGTTGAAACTCTTGTCAGACCTTCTACTATATTCCCTTATGTGACTCCTAGATATAGTATGGGCTATAATACTCTGAGAACTCGTACCAGCAAAACTTGGTCAGCTTTAGTCTTAAAGACAAGTTATGAATTTGGTTCAGCCTACTCGCATATTTATAGGGCTACAATAGGGACCTGTAGAGTAATTATGACGAATACTTCTAGTGGAACATAGATACCAATCCAGCGATTTTCGCAATTATGTAAACCTCATAGCTGTATCTATAATTATAAAAATCTTGCAGTGGTTTTTGCAATTTTCATAAAACACTAAATTACAGTTTACACCATTAAAGAACTGTAATTGCACTCTAAGCCATAATCTCAAGACCTTCTTGTATTGAGCTCCTATTATTAAATTCTTAACTCATCTCCCCACGTTAAGATTTTTGATACCAGTCAATTAAATTTAATTACTGACAATTTAATTTAATCGGCATCTTTAAAATTTCTTAAGCCATTCCGCTTAACTTATTTGACCGTCGAATAATTAAATCCACTTGTAGGATTTAGGCAGGTTAAAACTTATAAGCTTTCTTAAGGAGGTATCGCTAATCCCGATCACTCAAGACGTGGATTCTGTCAGTAATTAATATCCACCATATAAATAATACCGCTATCCAACTCACTAGGAATATAGACCCATATAAGATCGCACCCTCTAATGAATCAAAATAACTAATATTAATTATACGCAAATCAATAATTATTTCAGAATTAAGAGCAGAAGCACTATTTAAAATAACCTTGGGGTGTGAATTAATTTATGTAGTCAGTATAAAATTAATTATCTCAATGTGTCCCGTTCAATACACAGAAAGTTACTAGCATAGAGAGTCAGAACAATAGACGACGCTGTTATATTTTCTCCATAACCAAGACAGGCTTACTAAAACTCTATGATACAGTCGTACCGATGGTATGTCCATTTTCATCTAAACTGCGAACAAATAACTTATATTCTGCAAGAACCTAAAATCTGAACTTCTGTGTGTAAGACGTACTCTACACAGCAGATTAAATACTGTACAGAATATACGATATCCATGCATAATATTAAAGAAATGATATTGCCTACATTACTCATTAAGATTCTCATAAAATAAAAAATTAATTTTATTAAAATAAAATTAAATACTAAAAACATGATTTTTAGTATACAACCTTAACAATCTCCCACTTATACTCAAAATCATGCTGTCATACATCTGACTCCCATGCCTTCTACATGACTATCAAAAGTCTTAGCCGGTATGCTCTTTGTAAAAAAAATTCTAAGGTCATCTCCTGATACATGGTAACAACAACATCACCCATCTGTATAATTTCTCGTATCAAGTGATGCTTACGCTCAATGTGCTTTCCTTTCTTGTCGACTCTTAGTTCCTTCGAGTTTACAACCGCTCCACTATTATCACAATAAAATATAATAGTCGACTGAACTGAAGGGACCACGTCTACATCCAACAGGAAGTTCTTGAGCCAAATGGTCTCCTTGGCTGCTTCAGAAGCTGCCACGTATTCAGCCTCTTTGGTGGAATCAACAATGCAAGACTACTTGATACTCCTCTAACTTATAGCTCCACCTCCAAAGCTGAACACAAATCCTGAGGTAGACTTATGAGAATCATTATCTGACTGAAAATCTATGTTTGTGCACCCTAAAGGTACTAGACTGTCTGCTTGGTAAACCAACATATAATCTTTAGTCTTTTTTAGGTAGTTGATTATATTTTTTTACTGCAGTACAATGCTCCTGCCCTAAGTTAGACTGATATCTGCTAACCATGCCAACTGCAAAGTGGATGTTGGGTCTACTGCAAAGTGGATGTTGGGTCTACTGCAAAGCATAGCATCCACGAGGCTTCCTACTGCTGAAGCATAAGGAACTGCCTTTTTCTTCTCTATCTCAACAGGTGTCTTAGGACATTGATCCCTGGGTAGAGTGATTCCATACTTGAAAGGGAGAAACCCTTTCCTTAAATCCTGCATGCTAAAACGAGTAAAGATATCAACGATATACTTTGCTTGTGATAAGCCCAACATCCTTTATTTTTGATCTCGTACAAGTTTCATCCCAAGGATGTGATTGGATTTTTTCAAGTCCTTCATATCGAACTGCTCAGATAACTATACTTTTACCGTAGATAATGCCTCCACATTATTTTTGATGAGCAAGATATCGTCTACGTAAAGTACTAGGAAGATCACCACGCTTCCATCATATTTTTTGTACACACAACATGTATTCTAACACCTCGATGCTTGCTTAAATACATAAATGAATCTCTTACGTTTACATAACATGTGCTCCTGACCCTTCGCAATGAATCCATCTAGTTGTATCATATAGATACATTCGTCAAGACTTCCATTAAGAAAAGCTGTCTTGACATCTATTTTTCAGATTTTGTAATAGAAATGAGCAGCAATGGATAAGAGAATCTAGATAAACTTAAGCATTGCTACCAGCAAAAAGATTTTTTCATAATCGATCCATTTTTTTTGAGTGAACCCGTTAGCAACAAGCCTAGCATTGAAGGTTTTAACCTTCCCGTCTGCCCCATTCTTCCTCTTGTAGATCCACTTACATTCAATTGGTTTTATCCCTTTGGGTGGTTCTACAAGTTCCTAAACCTGATTGGAATACATAAATTTCATCTCAAAATTCATAGCCTTTTGCCAAAAATCTGCATCTTTGTCTTGAAGTGCTTCATTGTAGTTACAGGGTTCGGTAACCAGTTATGCCAAAATCTTATCGAAAGACTCTTCTAAGAACATATACTGATCAGGTTAATGAGCAACCCTCTATGGCATTGGGATTTTAGGGGTTAAAAATGAGAGAATTCAAAGGTGTTTTAGAAAATATTTTAAACACCTTAAAAATCAAATTTTGAAAATTTCTTTTTATTAAAAATGGAGTCGCCACTTAGTTTTTAAGAAAAATTAAAAAAAAAAAACCACTGATCTTAAAAATGTTAACCAGAGAAAAGAGAGTTCTGGGGCTAAGGTACGAATCGGGAAAGTGTTAGGCACCCCGTTCGCCCAACCATAAGGTTGGCCTCTACTAATCATCATTGGTTCTTTAATATAATTTCTTAAATGCATACAAATAAAAAAAATGGGGGTGAAGAAAGAACATTCAAAATCAAGTATGAAAAATATATAAAATATGTACATAACACTTTAAAACAAATAAGTATAAAAAAAAATCCTAAATCCTATAACATGCAATTTCTATCTAAAGGATACATGAAACATACCCACATGCAATATTGTTTAATCAACCTAAACTAACATGTTTTGATTTTTAAAAAAAATGCATAAAATTATCAAAATTATCTAAACATGGATTGCAAATAAAAATAAACTATACAATATTTGAAGTAAGGAAACTAAATCCTAAACTAATATATACAATATGCGTGTTGTTCAATTATTTACAAAGTTAGAAAGCATTGTAAAAATTTCATATTAAAAACTAACCAAAATAATAAACATTTTGTATTAACAAGTAAATATTTGAAGTTTTGATTTGTAGAAGAAAGAAGAAAAAATAAATAAAGTTCTACAAAAGATTGATTAAGATAAGATAAAATGTTAGAAAATGCTTATAAAACCTAATTATTTACATTTTATGTTTTTTTTAAGGAAAAGAAAAGAAAATAAGGTAGAAGAAAGTAAAATAAATAAAAAGGAAAAGGGAGTTTTAACTTTAAAAAGAGAAAATTATAATTAAATGTGGAAATTAGCTTAAAAGTCTTTTTGCCATTTTTAAGTTTGATGAAGAAAAAAAAATAAAACTAAATACAAGGAAAAGAAAATAGAGCTTTTAAAAGAAAATGAATGCTAACATTAAAAGAAAAGAAATGCTAAATGGAACTTTGTAAGGAAATTAAAGCTAATACTAAAAGAAAATAAAATAACAGAAAATAAAATTACATTAATGAAAGAAAAGCTTAAAAAAGAATATTGAATTAAATGAATATTTAAGCTAATATTATTTAGGTTGGTGTTAGCAAAAGAATATGAAAGTAAAATTAAAAGAAATGCTAATACAGAAAAATGAAATGAAATACTTAGTACAAGAAAATAAAATGCTATTGAAATGAAATTTAGACTATACATGAAAATTAAATATTAGAACATTAAATAAAAAAAAGTAAAGGAATAAAATATTAGGAAAAGAACATTACACTAGAGAAAAAGAAAATAAGTAAAATGCTAACGAGGAAAAATTAATGCTAATGAAGAAAAGAAAAGATTAGAAAAAAAAATATTAAGCTAAAAGAAAATAGAATATTAGCACTAAAGAAAAGAAAATAGAATATTGAAGAAATTACATTAAACTAAGGAAATAAAAGGTTACATTATAAAGAAAAGTAAGTGTTTGGAAAGTAAATTACATTATTTACTAAATAAAGGCTAATATGAAAATTAAGTTAGAAGAACAATTAGAACGCTAGTAAAGTAAAACTAAGCTCTAACTAAAAGAAAATAAAATAAATGTTAGAATATGGAATTAACATAAAAGAAAAGAAATAAAAAGAAATATAATATTAAAATTAAATAGGTGTAATATTGGCGATTACAACCATATTCATGTAGGTGCCTTAATTATAACGATTAACAATATTGATTAGTTGTAACCGTTGAAAATGTTGGCACTAAGTTGATGGATTAATGTAATGTAACAATGTACTAAAAATGAAATGAAAATAATAATTGACGCTTTTAAAAGGAATAACCCAACTACGTTGAACAACAATTAATATTGAAAATAATAAACAAAATTGACAATAATCGAAAAACTTTGGAATGGAAATTAACCCGATAGCTCCAATAGAGAGAAGTGGAGTTTAGAAAGATCGGGGATCCAAGCGAGGTACCTAGATTGCTGAGAAATCCTCAAGTCGGGAATGTGCTCCAATTGTCCAATCCTCGGGGGGGGGGGGGGGGGTGATCCAAGCAATATAGGCTTCATTGTAGGTATGGGAGATTAGGGACTCGGTATCGCGGTAGGGTTTCGGCGTCGGGGCTCGGGACCGCTCGATATATCGGCAAAGTCTCTCTCCCTCACAATTCGTACTGAAAACGTATGCCGAGGCACGATATTTATAGAATTCTTTAACCAATGACAATTTGACACATTTTGGGACACGTCAGGCCATTTGAAGTTGGAGGCCGCCACAATGCAAGTTGGCGGCCGCTGGGTTGGAAAAGGTTCCACAAGGTTCAATTGGCAGCCGCCGCAATGTGAGTTAGCGGTCGCCATGTTAGAGTTGGTGGCCGCCACTTTTGGCTAGGGTTTCCAAGAGGTTCTATTGACGACCGTCACAATGAACATGGCAGTCGGCACTTCTGACAATGACTTGGGCAACAAGTTATCGATGGTTTGGTACAATTTCATTGGTTTCGAAGATTTTGAGTGTTTTTTATGGCGGGGTTCAAATACCGAGCTTAGATCACCTCTCCGAGGATCATACTAAGGCACTATTTCACCTGTTTTCATCATCAGATTCGCTTAAGATTAGGCGGGGTCAAATTGAGGTGTCTACAGTTGCCCCTCTTTGATATAACTTACATAGCAACACGTGATGTAAGTTATATCAAAGATCCAAAGACAACATCCATTTGACCGAGCCGTCAATCTTAGGCCATACAAGCACACAAGCATGCATATATTGTTGGTCGTACTCGAATTTTATCGAGTTGCCTACGTACCCCTTTTGCTAGGGATCAGACCAGAACGTAGTTCATGGGGCAAAATGCAAAGATGTAATGATAAGAAACATGATGTGAATGCTAACATGAATAAATGCTAATGTGACGATCTAATCCGTCTGATTTATTTTGAGGTGATCCAAATACAAAAATTTAAAATATTGTGAGCTTCATAATATTTATACATGTATATATATAGTTAAGTTTTGCTTGTACAACTAAATACAACAAAAAAGAGGAGATTAGAGGAAGAAATCTCTAGAAGCCCCGAGAGAATTAACAAGTGTAAAATAAAATAAACCCCAAATGCCCCCCTTTTCGTAGACGTCTTCTTCAGCTTTAGTTCGCCGAGAGAGAGAGAGAGAGAGACAGGGAGAGAGAGATGTTAGGGAAAGACACCAGCGGCAAGGCAGTAGCTTAGCGTCATCGTGGAATTGGTCAGTGGTGTGACTGGCGGAGACCGGCGAAGCTCGTGGCGGTGGTGGCCGAAACCTAAGGTGTGGGTTTCTAGGGCGAAAGTTGGAGATGGAGGTACTCTGAGGATTTTAATGAACAAACAGAGGCTTGATGGTGGCTCTGCAGCAAATTAGCCGAACACCCTTCCTTCTCAGTACTGTTTCTATGCCGCCATAGATGGCGAGCTCTGAGCTCAAAGGTGAGTTTGTTTTCAGCAATTGGTGAATTAGGACGCTAATTCGAAGGTCACTAGAGAAAAAAAATTGAGGAACATGCTACCAATTCAAAGCTTCATGAAGTCTCAGCCCAACTAGTTGAACCTAGGGTTTGTGATCTTGAATGAAACTCCAAGATGTTTGGCTTCAAGAGGTAGGATTTAGACTATCTTAAGTGCTTTACTTTGATTTGAGTTGATTTT